>JAKSZP010006778.1:0-141589 GCA_022478985.1 Massospora cicadina
ATTTGATTGAGATTGGGTAGAGCATATTCCAGGGATTTGAGCCCCTTCAAGTAATTGATTGATGGTATTTTGCAAGGCCTCAGGTGGAATTTGAAAGTCTGAGGCGAAACTTAAAATAGTATTATAGAATTCCAAGTTGGCCCAAAATTCCAATGTGGAGGGTAATCTTGGGATTTGGGCTCCAATTGAAGGGATCCATCGTAGATTAATGCCTTGCTCTTAATCTTGAGCCTCACCAGGCGAAAATTGAGAATCCATGGTGATAGACGTGGTCACTGGTGCGTAACTCAGAGATCCCCTGTAGTGAGCACCAGTCTGGAAGTTTTGAATTACACTTCCAATGGGCAGGTTGTATCTCGAAGTTACACTGGGAGGATTCTCCAAAAAGGCAATTAAGTAAATAAGAAAATACAGGTTAAACTCAACCTAATTATTTTTGAAAAGAAGAAATATTTATAGGCTTTTTTATGGTTCATAATCTATCAGAGTGAATTAATCTCTGCGCGATCGAATCTTCAATCAGTTGATTGGGATCTGATTGATCATTAACTTTGATAGATTGCAATAAATTGCTTGCTCCTTCTGATGATGTCAAGGGAATTGAGGAAGGGGATTTTTGGAGATGTGCAAATTTGGTGAAATCCTGACACCAGGATTAATTATTATTTCATCTGCAGCATAGAAAGGAATACCATCCCTAGCATCCACTGAATTGGGCAATTTTTTAGTATTGCACCAAGAGGTGGTATTATGCAAAGGGAAAGCGGAAAATGGGTATTCAACCAGGCAAAAATATTCGTTTTTGCTGGGAACTTTTTTTGGATAAGAATAAAGGGAATTCATAGTTCAGTAGTAAGAGGAAACCTCGCTTCATGTTGATTATTTCCTCGTACTCAATCATAAATTGGGTGCCTATGAGAATATAATAAGTGTTGTCAAAAACCACTGCTGGGGCTGATAAGATGAACTTCCAAATTTAAATGGGAAGGGAAGAGTATGCCCTAATTTCACGAGTGTTGTTTGTCCCCACAGTTCCAAACTCTTGATTATACTCCAAGTCAGGCGCACATTGATCTGTTTGATCACTTTTGATGAGGTTACGTTCACTGGGGAGCCAGTATCCAAGATGGCCATTACCCTGACTTTTTTGATAACCACTTCCATCTTGGATAGTGTTCCTCCAAAGTTAGGAGACAGAGCCAAGACCTCTTTAAGCTGAAAAGGTGGAGTGTATTTTATGAGCGGTCTCAGGGTATTTATCCAAGATGGATTTCATGGTATGAACCTGCTGAAGAGGTACAATCAACCAGCCAAGAACTTATCAGCATTGCCGGCAGTGTAATAAATTTGGGACACTCTAGAACTAGGCAGAGGTATGTTTCCTCAGGTATGCTGGTCTCGTCTACTCCTACAGCATTCAATTGATCAGGGACCTCTACTTCTGTGGGTATTCCCAATAAGTAGTAACCAACATCATCGCTACTTCCCTCAGGTTCATTTATGGGAGTATTCTCAACAATTGGTAATGTTGCATTTGAGGTAGGGGAGACAGGCACAGGAGGTTGGGTAGCTATCCTCTGACCATATGTCTTTTCAGCAATCCCTTTATTGTTACAGGAATGACCCTTAGGGCGCGCAACTACCAGTTTGCTGGAGGGGAAGGCACAGCGGATTCAGTGAGTTTGTGTGGGAGCACGATATCAACTGCCTTACAGATCTTAGACCTACAGGAGGGAGTGTTATCTGCTTTAAGTCCCACTGAAGGAGAAGTTTTTACAGAGTGGATAGGTATGAGTTGGCCCACCCCCAATTGTCCGACAGGCGAAAGCTCCTTAATGGTTAGAATTGGAGGTTTCGTTATAGCTCATTTGTTATCACACATGTATGGAAATCAGCAACGTCTAAAAAAGCATATTTTATGTCACGGATGTTCTTAAAGTTGCTCTTCACTGAAATGATATGCTGTATAGAGAAGATTGGGAAGCTAACCCAGTTAACATGGCTGCAATGGCATCATCAAGGGTTAACATGTAAATGTTGACAACCTTTGTGCAGCGAGGTAAAACTGCTAATCAAAGGCAGCGGTCAGTTCGCCTTCATACATGCTAAGGCGCATAAAGGCCTGTTTTTCTCTGCTTAACCTCTGCTTTAAACCAAATTCAGCCAAAAGAGCCTCCTTAACCTCTGTCAGGTATGCAGAGTGTCCATATATGACTATCATCTCTTGTGTCAGGCAACTTAAGCAAGAAAAAATGTGTAATTATTTTGCATCTCTGTCGCGCCTTGCATGGTATATTCATAAACATATACAAATGAGGCAATGCTTTTCACTGGGGTAAACTTTTCTTCAATTGGGGTCTATAATGGGCGCTGCTCAAGCTCTTTACGATGGGATAAAGCGCTTGCTAGTTGCTTTTATGGGTAATTATTCTTGATTCATTTTGAAGGGGAAGAGCTGGAGGGTTACTCACTTTGAAAGCCTCCATTCTTGCTGAATTTTTGTGGTGTACAGGAGCCCCTGTAGTGAGCACCACTTTTTAGGGAATCCAGATAATTGTTGCTCTTTGGTGCTGATCTCAGCTGGATTTCAAAAAAGACTTACTTATAATAAAGATAAATAACACTAATAAAAAAAGCTGATTATTATATGTTTTTATTAGTGGTGGCACGAGGTAAGAAAAACGAACCCTTATGATATCTTACCACTCATTATTTTGATTGTATCAAGAGTCGAAGGGAAATCAATGCTAGGTTTGAAATAGCTTAGTATGGTACAAATTAGGGAATATAGAGATTTGACCCATTTGAGCTCAGGAAACTCGCTTCACTTTGGTCAAACAACTGATGGAAAGTTTGATTTTAGGCAAGAAGAATTATCAGGTAAAAATTTGATATTTTAGCCGATCACCATGTGAGAAAATAATTGCACCTTGGGGGACCCCCTCCAAACCTATAAAAGGGGGTGGTCCCCGCTTAGGTGTTTAAATTGAATTAGGTGTGGTCTGGGGAAAAACCTTCAATGGACTCCCCTGATTCTGCCGTGTGGGCAGGGCAATCCAACTGCAAGACCTCATGCTTCTGCCCATGTAGTATTAGCAAAAGTGTTACCCCAATACTAGGGGCTCCAGTGAGAAGTAACCAGGATCATTTTGTCAATATTATTGTTATTTTTGCTTTAAACGCTCTTATCCCAATTGTGGACTTGTAAATGTCTGGAATTTCCCTTTTGGCCTATTTTGACCCAAACCATTCTTTCCTTGAAGCCTTTAGGGAAATTTTCTGACATGGGGTGGTAGAACCTAAAATAGTACAAAACCACCAATAACTTTCAGGAAAGGCTAAGTCCTCCCATGGGCAGTAAATAAGCTTTACTGAGCTGGCCCACCAGCAAAAAAATGATAAGCTGTGGTGATAATGATTGTGACCTCAGCAAGCAAATAACGCGCTTAATTACTGGTATAGGAGAGTACTACATATACAATTTACCTACGATTATATTAATATTTTTGGTCATCTAATATGAGTAGAGTGTCACCAACTCTCCAAATTATGGCCATAATACTGATTAAAGAGGCCAACCTTGTAAAGCACCAAAGTCCTTATAATCTATAAAAAATTCAGAAAAACTCTACAAGGAGGTAAACAGTGATGGTAGAAGTTGGTAGCATAGGATAGTTAAATTTTATAAAATAATCTTTATTCAGGTAAGAGAGATTTACAACCTAGAGATTTTAGTCTAAGAAAAACTAATTTAGGGGGAAAATGGGAGGATGGGCCTAAATCCCCTTAATGAGGCTTGAAATTAATTTTGTCTAATAGGATAGAATATCATCAAATTAATCTTATAGACAAATAGTAGTAAATTTAAGAAACTTTAGACTTACTGAATATTACCTTTTTTGGTAATATTGAAATTTGTAAACGAGTTCATCTCTCTTTTGCTTTGACAACTAAATCAAAGCCAAAATTGGAATTTTTTAAAAAAATACAAAAAATGACCACTTTATTGAGCCAAAGCTTACTGATGTTGATGCCATCAATACCTGCTGCCCCAGTTTGGGGTTGTGGGGCACCGCCATCTGGCATCTTTTTGCTGCCGCTGAAGTGCACCTGGGCTGGCTCTTCTAGCCCTCCTAATGCTACCAGGCGTTATGTCCCCCTCAGGACTTGGCCCATCATCTCGCAAGTTCCCAGGCGGCGCTCTGGAGCCCTTTGTGCTTCCATGGAGCAATTTGCATTTCAGCCTCTGGGTCAAATATAGGAACCTTTTTCCATATGCAAGCGCAGCCATCATCAAGATGGCCATAGCGTTGTTTAAACCTGCCAGATTCATTGATTTCCGCCCCATTTTGGGTATTTTGACCTCAGTTTACATTCTGAGGCCAATGCAAATGAAACATCTAAGCTGCAATTAGTTATAAAAATACCTCTCCCAACTGTTCAAACCTGGCTCCCAGATGAGGCCACTTTGCTGGTCCAGTTCACTGGGTTAACTTCCAACCTTTCCCCCAAAGGCCTCTGACACAAGCTCACAGAGGGTTTAGTTGTTTACAGCGCAGACCCATGTTGTAATTTGTGGTTCCAAATGAAGCAGATTGTTTGGCAGGGCTGTGCACCTTTGCAACAATCTGCTCATTTCATCATGACACCACCTCAAGATTCCCCTCACATGGTGATCAGGTCCACTCCTGATCATCCATTATGGGCACGCTTTGAGAATGGCCATGCCATTTGACCCATGTGCTTTGAGCTTGATCACTAAAAGTGCAAGTTCCTTACAGCTTCCACCTCCACCGCTTCCACCAAACCTCCCTCCAGTGTTGAGTCAGTGGCCAGTTCAGCCAAATTTTTTTAATGGGGCTCAATCCTCCCACCTCCAACCTCAGCAAATTCAGGTGCCACTTCCAAGGTGGCAGCCAATCAAAATTTTTAAAAATTTCAAAGATTTTTAACAATTTGACCAGATTACAGAATCCTGAGTCAATGGCTGACTCAGTTTCAGCTGAGCTGAGATGGTCAATGGCATGTGGCCAATCAGCTTCTGCCACTGCCCCAATTCTGGTGATTGGCCAAGTGCTGGCTGAATCCAATCCATTCGAGGCTCTAAAATGGATTGATGAGGACGAATGGCCATAACATGACAATCCAGATTTCGCTTTTGATGAATTTTTGTTGATCCTCCCAAATCACAGCCCACTGTTTTCGCCCTCAAAATGGTTTTCCAATCTAAAAAATATTAATAAAATGGCAGTTGAGGCTGTAGCTGCCCCTGCCAACACCCTACTTTGCCAGCAATTTCATGGGGCGATGGAACACCCTTATTGAGGGTATTCTTATCCCCAATTTTCCCCATGATTTTGAGGAAGATGCAAAATATGAAATTGAGGAGCTCACTTTTAATGCGAGCTATACTTGCATTGATGTGGAAAAAATGTCTATTTCTAACCCCACTTATCCTGAAACCCACCAGTGCATCATGTCTTTCACTTGTGTGCCAGCTCTCATCACTTTCACTGAGCATCAACTTGCTTAATACGTTGAAGTGATGGACACTGCTGGCCTCATAAATGAAGAAAACCCCCAACTATACCTCCTTATGCCCCATGTCGCTGATGCTCCCACCCTGATGTTGTCCGCCATGGTCTGCCAGCATAAGTGGGTGTGCAGGCAGAGAGAGAGGACAAAAGCTTCCCTAAAGCTTCCTCGCCTTCTGATATGGCTTCCCAGGCTGTTATATGAGGTGCCATATTAGGAATAATTTTTATTTCTACTAATCCCTTTGTTTGGCCCATTTACAAATAAAGATGCATGGCGGCTCCCCCTCATGGGTTGGGCACCACTAGTGCTAGTACTAAAAAAAATTTGTAAACAAGTTCAATTTGCGTTTGGGAACTGAATGAAATGATTATCACTATTTAAATACAAAGTAATTTTTAGTACTGTTGACGTACTTTTAATGCTGCTTCGCGCGATTCCTGGGGATTGACCTGGGCCTGATTGGCCTTAACCCAATATTTATCCACTATATATCTGAGTCAGAGAGGGAGCCAACTTGACTCTTTTTGGCCTGGCTCATTTTACCCTTGCCCTTGCGTATCACTGCAGAAATCATGTCAAGGGTCATGTCATTTATAGACAACTTAAAAGGACCTTTTAATTATAGATAAGCCATTATAACACCTGATGAAAGGTCCAAAAAAGAAAAACTATGAAATTAAGAGGCCCAAAGAATGTTTGATAAACTCTGTAAGTATCTAATAACAAGTCCTATATTTTTGATTATCCTGATTTTGGCTGTCTGTTTATATTTAATAAGACTTATTTTTTACAATAATTGGCTTCCATATTATGTTGGGTTGACAATACTGGGGATGAACATCAGTCATCTAAGTGTTAAAAAAATTGTTTCTAACTGAGAGATACTACATAACCAATGTGCTTGAGAGTATTGCAGTCATTTAGGCTTGCATGAAAATTGAGTTTATATCCATGGTATGCATTCTAAGGTTATCACTGTCCATGCCTCTCTGCACTGACTGTATAATCTCACAGAACTAGAAAATTGGCATGGTTGGTCATTGTAATTAAAATCATATTTTGAATCTGAGAATAGCGTGAAATCTAATCACCAAAAATGTTGTCAGACTGTCAAGGTTGCCTGCTATTCATGTTTTGTTCAACAAGTTGGCAAACCATTTCTTATAGATGATCAAGAAAGTTTAGGTAAGTAACTCCTTGAAAGTAAAATTGAAAAAAGCTATGGAGAATACAAGAATGGGGACCAGTCAACTATATAGAACAAAATGAAAAAAAAGTTTAATACCCAGGGCCTTTAAGAAATTTTGTAAAAATATAAGTTTTCCACAAGTTCGTCAGGAATAGTGGCTTAAGAAAAACTTGAAAGCATATTTGACAATATAATATTTTATTCTTCTAAACTTATATGTAGCCAAAATTATCTCCTGATATCTCAATTGTCAATTACGCAAACTGCAAGAGTATGACAGGTAATGCTTAAGGTGACTTGAATTTGTGTGACATAATATATCAAAAAATAACTTTTAAGTCCACTAGTTTAGCACCAGAGGAATTAGTAATAATTGTAATGATAAACCATATAACAAAAAAGGTAAAATAAGAACCTTGAATTTAGTTTATGCTTCAAGTACTACTACATTTATCTTAGAGCAAGTGTTATATTAGCAAGGTTGCCTTAATTGGTACTTGCCAACAATGAAACTAATTTACTTCCTTTTCCATACTTGATGAAATTAGATTGTGTGTATTAAGGGAGTAACATTTATCCTATAATGGCCATAGATGAGTGTACTGACTAAACAAGTGAATGTCACCTTAGTGGAGATGCTACAAAAATTAGTCTCAGGTAAGGAAATTTTATTTGGGAATCTTATATGAACTTAGTGACCCTCTCTATAGCATCAACTAGCATTTGGCCATGGGAAAAAGTCTTTTAAATGGCTCTTTGGGAGTCAAACAGCGATACTATCAATTTTATATTAGGCATTGAAACAAATTTTAGAGATGACCCTTAGCAATACTTAAATTATCTAATATAAATAATATAAAAACCCTAGGTTTTGATACAACACTTAGGAAAAGAATTATGTAAAGAAGTAAAATAATAGATATTGATATATAAAAAAGATTTTAAAATGGAAAGGGGTATAATAACAATTCTTATGAGTTTTGTCATCTTAATAAACATGGATGCCTCAAGCGGGGCCACACAAAAAAATCTTGAATTCAGCATAAGACTCCTATATAAACAAAAATACCTCCAATAGATGTATAGCAAATAATGTCAGCAGTAAATTATTAAAGCCTTGTATCTTTAAAAACATACTATATATTAGAACCCTAGTAAACTATATTTTTTTATTAATTTTTTAATAGAAGACATCGCCTCTAAGGCTCTATTTTAGTACTCCTCTTTGGAAAAGGATATAAATTAATGCTGTTGTGAAAATTATCAGAATGCGATTTGAGCGCAGACACTTGCCAAACTAGATCCAGTTGCAGCTAATTAACCGCTTGCATTGAGAGAATAGGATGTCGCAATGACAGGAAGCAATTGATTTTTATCAATATTTCCAATTGCATGACCCTGACCTAGGGGGAATCAAGCATAAATGTAAATACAGTAGAAGATCCATCCAATTAATTCTAGTAATGGGCATGAGCCAGGAGAATCTTCACCCCCTGAGACTAAGCACCATTCATTTATAATACTCTTTTGAGCCAGCATTGAGCACAGAATATGAGTTAAAGTTTATCATGTAATTTCTGATGATGGCCTTAAATGATATATATCTGTTACACAACCTGGCAAATAGAGTTTTAATCGATCTAATAGCATGTTAAAGACAAAAGACTAAGTGCTTTGCTAAACAGATAAAAGAAAGATGTAACTCAAATGAAGTAGGAATTGGCTCAGATCAACTAAGGAAGACCTAGCTTGGAAATGTAGTATGGGAATTGTGGTAAAACAGTACAAAACCAATTTAAGACTTCGGTGTTCAAAGCCAATGAAAGCTCTATGAAGACCTTTATTTTATAATTTGATATAAATGATCACTGGATGGGAGACCTTAATTTCTTAAAATTGAAGATAATTTTATCAGCCTATACATCTGTGACAGATGAAAGAAGAATATAGGAATAAAGTCCTTGTTAGTCTTAAGGATTGTGATCATTGGAGAAAAAGAGCTGCAGGTTAGAAGTATCTACTGGATAGTATTGGAAGGGGGCATCACTCAAAGAGTGGAACTCTCAATCCAAGGTCTAATATGTTATTAGATATTGCACTTTTTCTATTAAAAAGATTTATGAGCCCTGTCCCCATTAAATGGGCTGTAGTTTGTGGTAAATCCACTAAAATATCATATATCTGACTGACTGGTGACATGATAACGCTGTTGGCCATATACCATATTCATAATCGTTGTATGACTCATGGCTTGAAACAAGACAGCATCTGTCTCCATTAGGCCATATAAGTAGCACTGATAACATGAATTTCTAGATAATTGTGACATTTATCACTGAATAATATGGTCAAGTTGGGGGATGTGCTAGAAAGCTATATAAAAACACTATCCATATGTGACTAGATAGCTGTGCGCTCACCAAAAGATACAAATTAACTATCTTGATAATAAGCTACAATATCCATGAATCCTTAAGGGTTGGGACATCCTAGTGCTAAAAAGGATAATAGTTAACATGTTAGTCATAAGTTATTAATGAAGGAATAGGCTAACATATATTTTTTGGATATATGAGACAATATAACCTAACTAGTTTCAATGTCCTGATGAAATCCCAATGTTGATAAAATCATTTTATTAGGCGAAAATTGCAAACTAATTTTGTATTAAATTAGGGTTTAACTTGAATAGCCATTCACATGGTTTGTAAGTATGTTGATTGGATGGAGGCACCTCTTAATGAAGGTTATTCAATTTAAAAATGGCAGAGCATAATAACGCTTATTTTGTTAGTAGTTGGTGAATTACCTATGCTTTGTGTCTTACATCAATAAAATGTTCCATTACCCAAACTTGGCCGCTATCTTATCAAATCTAATTTTATGGGGCTGGCTAAGGCGTTGTGATTCACCTTTTATAGAGTCATTATGGAAGAATCATAATCTGTTCAGTGATAAATTCCATTAAAGTTTAAAAGTAATGTAAGACTTCTTTGAGATTCTATTCAATTTTTTTGTGTAAAAACTTTTCAACAATACTACCGTTCAAGTGGAGATGAAAACAATCAAGCTGGCGATCAAGATCATGCAGATCCCCAATTATAAACCCCCTTCTTTATTTTATATAAGACTTTTCTAAATTATCTATTATGTTTTTTCTTTTGATTAGTTATAACTTTTTATCTTTGTCTATTTTAATTCCCAGACTGAGTTGCATATCACTTGTAAAGTTTAAAGATAATTGAGTAAAATTGAATTTACAAATCAAGAAGACTTGACTATGATAGTTGTCATTATACTATCGTCTCCTCTATTTCCTACATCTAGACAACCAAACCTGTGCAAGAAAACTTGAAGAAGTTTATATATATAAGGCTATCCTTTATACCTTCAAAACCAAATATGATTTTAGTTAACAGTTACTCCAAACATCTTACTAGTAGCATCCTCATTATGAGGCAAATTTTTTAATATTTAGTTTTAGCATTGCTTCTGAAAGCTCTGATATCGTTGGTGGAAAACTAGAAAATTGAATAAATTAAATTTTCCAATAAATAAATTACACTGTTCTACAAAAACATTATAGTTGTATCTTTCCTTTACAATAATAGTTGAACCATGCTAAATTAGGATTAAAGAACAAGAAATAGACGCCAGAAAATTTTCTTACCACTTTTTAAGAAATATATATGGATTAATATATGTGTGTATGCATGTACAAAAATCTTCACTTCATACTCATACTTATTTTACTAATTCACTGGATTATTTCTAATTTCTGTTTTGTTTGTTGGCTAATTCAGGGGCATCACTAATGACATTTCAACAATAGTCTTTGAGCATAGATGAATTTCTCTTTCCATAGTACCGTCTTTCTATTGCTGAAGTTCATTGATAGAAGCTCTCATGTTTGTCACTCAAAGTGCCACATCTTCTTAATAGAAATCAAGATGAGAGTGCAAAAAGTTGATTGTCAGTGACATATTGCAACCTAACTTTTGTTATGTCCTCAAAAGGTCATATACTGCTAGATTGTTAGTTTTTAGCTCTTCAATTTCCCAAAATAATGTGAACAGGTATATATGCTTCACAGGCTGCTTTCTCTTTCCCTCATATATATTACAGCAATTTTTGGTGCCTAAGGTTTTCCTCTACTGTTTCACAGTAGAATTAATGGTAATATGACATCTCTATTAATTAAGTCACTTTACGTTTCTGAGATTAAAAATCATTTCACTGCGTGCATAGCAGAAATTACTCACACTTTACCATATTTTTGAGGCTTATTTAGGTCAATCACATTCTAAAATATAATCCAATTAATGAATTATGCTAGGAAAAAGTAGGTTTTGATTGTCTATCAAATACCCTTAGGAATAAACAAAGGTTTGTGCTTGTTATGTATAATTCAGATAATGTACTTTATATAATTGAATGTTTTTTTAGTACTAGATGGTCCCAACCTGAGGGGGGATTCATCGATGTATAAAACTGAATGTTTTATAAATTGGATACAGCAATTTGCTGCAAAATCAGAGCAGATAAGTTTTTCTAAACACTATAAAATAACGTTTATGTAAACAAAATGAATTGTCTAAAAACAAAAAACTACTCCAATTTCAGCCAACATTTATCTGTAACAAAAATAAAGATTTGAACTTGATATTTTGCTTATATAAAATCTATAAAAATATTATTTTTTGCAAAAAATGAGAGCTAACTAAATGTTGAACATTATATTCATTTATCTTCACATCACCAATGAGTTGGAAATAACAATGTTTAATTTACAAAAATTTTATTTTAAAACTGTATTATAAAACGCAGATCCTCACATTTCAAAAACTCCAACTTCTCTTTTTAATGAATTATTTCTTGTATTAGATTTTAATATAAAAGTTTAGATTACCTTTCACCAATTATTAAAATGAGTCATTTTCTAAATTGGAATTCATCTTTTCCCATCAATTGAGATTCCTTTACCAAACCTAAAGTAAATCTTAATGCTGAGCTATTTTTACTATCTTTGGTACTACTTTTCAAATTATTTTTTTATTTCATTGTTAGCCACCTGAAAGCCCTTTATGTCCCCCTTGATCTTCCCATCTCCATTACAATTTTTATAACTTTCTCTAACAAGTCTTCTCCTTCTTGCTAACCAGAGAGCCCAATATTCTCACCAAGTGACATTTTTGGACCCCTTTATTTTTACATACCACCCCGCATAGCATTTGATGCATCCTAGTCTCTCAGTGTTGATGTTCCACTGTCATTTTATTAAAACATCCAATTATCTCTTATCACTTCTTTTAATGTTCTTTCTTTGCATTGTCCATCTTAGTTTTTTGAATTTTTTTTTCAATTCTTATGTTGATTGCTTCCTAAAGGCTCCTCTAGTGTACCATCTACTACCTTGGTTTGACTCTTGCGTGGTCTCATAGCTCCTTCACTTATATGATCTAGTATTTGTACTTAAAAACAAGTAACAATAATTTTTTAGCAGTTAAAGGAAAAAACACAGTTTTTACTTGTAAATAAATTTTTAAAAAGGTGCCGCTTAATAAGGATTAAAAATTTTTAGCTACCAATTATTTGTTTTAACTAGATATATAATGATTATACATGTTTAACTATAGCTAGTTTTACCCTCATTCTGATTGATTTTAGTATATAAAATAAGTATTATTATACCATGAAAAGATTAAGAGCTTAAAAGCATAGTTTCATGGTTAATGACATGCTTTAAAGAAAAAAACAAACTCAAAAAAGAGAAAATAAAAAACCAAGAATCAAGTTGGCACACACTCCTGACCCCAAATTTACAATGGCCAGAAATAGATAAAACTAAAGATGCCAAAGTTGGTTACTTAAAGTCAGTAAATACCACCCCTAATTGAAAAAACTTCCTCAATTGTAACTCTATAGATAGCCAAGGATGGGCCAATCACTTATATCCAAACAACAAATATACACACACTTTACACAATAGATAAAGTTAGTAGTTTTTGCCAACAATCTAAACATTGAGTTTGGCCCTATGTAAGATATTGTACAACCATCAAAGAAAATATCATACAAATGATGGAAATCAGTTTATCACTAAAGTAAATTTGTTGAGAGCTATGCTAATAACACTACAAATAATTTTTTCTGTTATAATCTTTCTTGTTGATCAACTCTATAAATTCTACTTTAGTAAAAAGAAGTAACATTGTTATATTTTGTAACCATAGTTTTGCCGTTCTTAACTTTGGGCTCCATTAAGAATTTTCAGATAAATTAAAACAATTTTTACCTTGATCATATATTCATTAAGTATCACCATATTGATCTCCCTTAGTCTAAGTTCCCTAATTCTTTATTATGCAAATCAAAAAATTATTATAAAAAGGAGAGCTTTAGAGGCTCTCTTGACTTAAGTAATTCAACCTCTTTACTATATGTGTATGAAACCATTTTGTGCAGAACATATCTTGTCTTTGCTGAATCTGTTGGAACTTTGCCATGGTTCCCATGCTCATGTAATTATCTCTTCACTCACACTGATGGGACATTATTCTAATGGCCTACTTTCTTTAGCTTCTTGGATCATGTCTATCCTCATCAGATCCTGTGTGGGTTTGGACCATTACCCCACTTTAAAATTGTTACCAAAGATGACTTAAAAATCAACGTTAGAGCATAAAAGTTAGCCGAATATGATCTCAGCTGATAACCTAACATAAAAAAACAAAACTTGCTTTCTGAGCTCAATGTGGAAGCTGATAGATTATGCTTTCACTCACTTCTGGCGAACAGGAGTACCCAAATATTTCGCTTAAGATTTCTGCTGTTACCTACCTTGTAGCCTATATTATCCTTATTGGATGGTGGCCTTGCCATCCTGATATTTTTGATCAAGGATTAGCTTGTGTTCATATCAAAATAATAGCCTTGAATCTAAAATTGTTGCGCTTTTATTTAAAATAAAAAAGTCTTTTTATTAAACCAAGAGGTTACTCATCCCAATTCAATGCTAAACTTTACATCATGGATATATTCACTTCTTAAATCATGAAATGAAGCGTCTCATGCAGGAGGCCAAAAGAGCAAAGATTAGTTAGTAATCTATTACAAAAGTTAAAATTGAGCTGGTATATTGCATTTTTTAAAATCTGGGTAGTCTTTTCTAAACGCTATATTGTTAATAACAGTTATACTATACACATAATTCACAAAGGTGAGGTCCCATTGTTTTGTGTTTTCATTTTAATGCTTGACCTCTACAATTTTCCTGGATGTTTTGTATTTTATCTTGTATCTCCTCCTACTAAATCATTTCAGGTTCTAACATGGCAAATATGAGAGCTTTAAAATTTTGCTGAGAGTTAGCTGATCTCTTAGATATGAATTATATGCGGGAAGAGATCTGCATTGGAAGAGCATTACAAGATTTCCATCTTTTAAAAAGTAAAAATTTCTCATTTTCTCATATGGGGATATAGAATTAGAAGACCAATATCATGCCATAAGAAATTAATTAATCATGTCATCTTGGTGGTGTAGTGATAGCTTAATAATAACTTTAGAAACTGATAAAAAGGCATCAATTTTATACTAGCCCAAGTGGAAGGAGAGAAGGATAGCAATTCTTAATAATTAAAAGGAGACTTAATCAATTGTTCAATGGAGCCAAAAGCAGATATTGATCTCGCCTCATTTCTCAACCCTTCAGATGAAATTTTACCACCATGCTTGGAGAGGTTATAATCATTCGTTGATGCAGCAGCAACCAATGCTCTCTCTGCGCATTTAGTCTTTAATTATGCCTTCAAATTTACATTGGATCTTATTCAAGTTTCTTTCTCCATTGATTTTCTAACCCTGAGAGAGAAAAAAGTAATATGATTATTAGAATTAGATCCAGAAGGGTATATACAGCAAAACTTATCACTTTACTTGCAACTTGAGTTCACTAAAAGTCCAATGTGCCATGTCAGCTTAGTTGTATCATGTAAATCAAAAACAATATGTCAATACTTGACTTACATCACATTCCTGTTGATTAGAAAAAGCAAGATTTATTATGAGGTCTAAATTCATACCAAAAATAGACTCCTAACGCATTTAAATCAATAAAATTCTTTAGAAATTACTCACTATCAGAGCTTAAAATAGCAATTACAACTCTTTAGCAATGTCATTAGGCCTCAAGAATGCCTTTGCAATATTTTAACGTCACACATATGATTAATTAAAATATCTGTTTTTGCATGTGCAGTGGCTTACTGATAACATACTTTTTCCTCAACCATGAAATCCAAATATATTGCACTTAAATCAGTAGAACTAGCTTTAAGGCTACTTACTCATAGGATCAACGTTGTTTATCAACTAATAAACCATATAATAATCCCCCACTTTTATATTTATTTAAAATAAAGATTAAGTCTTTGATTACTTTATGTTAAACCATTGTTAATCTATGGTGTTAATTTACTATGGAATCCCTATCCCTGCTGTAACGCAAGTTCCTTCTTCATACTATGGAAACAGTTTTATGGTTGGAGAATTGAACTCTTAGTTTCACTGTATGGCATGACTTTGTAGTAAGCTCCCAAACATTAATACTAATAAAGTTGACACCAAAAACTGATGCATTAATTGGAATATATGCATGATATTTAGTGTTGAATAACTTAAGTCCAGATTCATCAGAACTCTCATGATGAGGATAATTGACTATAGTAAAATGCAATTATAGGAGGGAGTTGATTTGTCAAAAAGGGGTTCAAATGGAAGTCATGAGGTCAACTACAATGCAACTCATTTAAGAGTAGAATCTAATAATGGAGTTGGACTTGTATTATGATTTTAGCTTTTAAAGTCTGTAAAAAAGTAAATTGATTATCTAACGCCCACGCCCCATGTTTCTATATAGTTTTTAATTGATAGTTTATGGATACTATTGACTACTTCACCTTTGCACCTACACATATTGTTAACCTTGAAAATGATTGCATCTTCAATCTTCGCCTGTGCAACTCTTATATTTTAAATGCTTTTTTAACCTTGCCTTGACAGCAGGGTTTTTGTTCCGTCTATCATGTAGACTATAATAACAACATTGACTCTATGAAATAAACTTTATTTTCAAAAGTTTATAATCAATTTCCTTAGCCATTTAAAAGTGTATTGGGTCAAATAGGGTGTTTGGTATCTTAATGGAAATTGTTCTTAGTTTAATGCTTTAGTGGCAATATATATTCTATTTTAGGTGGTTGACCAGAAATTTCTTGATACTATTCAGTTATCATAAATTTCACCAACTGGAATGAAGGACTTGGAGGGACATATGTGAGAATACCACCATTGTGAAGGGATCTGGTTTTTAAATCAGCTATAAAGAGCCTACTATTGCCATAATTATCAACTGCAAGGCCAAAGATACTATCAGTAATTGATACTATGGTGTGCTTATCATTTTGGTTTTTTAAAGCTTGTTAAAGACAGGGTGTGTTGCAAATTCTTTCCAGAAGTTGACTGCACAGGCAAGTACCTGTGTGCAGAATTCACAATAATATATATTGGTAGATTGGTGATAATAGTATGGAGATTATTATCCCTAGATGGCTAAATAAACTAGGTTCTAAGGTGTCCAGAGCTAAACTTGGAATTTACACGATATGCTGATTATGCTGACAATTAAAAGGTATTTCCCTTTCCTGGCTGAACCTAATCTAGTCTAAGATTTGGACGTTTTTGGCCTTAGTTCCCATCACACTGAGTCAGCGGCATCTACTTCAAAGGTCTGATTCTCATCTTAAAATATCTGATCCTTACTCTTTATCACAAAAAAGTATCAACATTTTTGTACTACAGCAATAATTAACTGATTATGAACAGAACATACTACTGATATCATGATCTTATACTATACAATATGTGCTGGATATAAATCTTAATAGTACAATTTAAGATGATTTGTTGTAGAAAATAGAGAAATGTAGTTGTGTGGCAATAGTTACCAGTCATCTTATCTATAATTGATTCCCCTTGAACCAGGTACATTACTACACTAACATGATGTTTGATGCAAGAGATAATGAAGAGATATTGTTGAACAGTTAACCGCCAGTACTCTTTATAATTGAAATCAACCTCAGTCAAATAACCTCTTACATTCAAGTAATTTTCGCTCACTTCAAGGTATTGGAGACATAAGCCTATGTCTGTCATAGCTAACTGCCATACAAAGCTCTTGGTCAAACTTTCTTATTAATATTAAATACCTGTATCAGCCTTATGATGGGTGAGACCTGAATAAAAAATACTAACTTTGAGACTATCCTACTAAAATATGATTTGATCTACTTTATTAATATAAAACACTAGGGAATTCATAGGGAAATTCGGCGCCTAACTACTTGATTGGCACCTCATAAGGAAACAGCAGCCATTGCCATTAAATTCTCTTTAAAGTCTCACCAGCAATGGTCTTTTCTCCATCAGTTAAGGATTCTTACAATGGACATCCCAGAGACCTAAAAACGGAAAGAGCAAGAAACATGTCCCTAACATCTCTGCTTGATC
Source organism: Massospora cicadina (assembly GCA_022478985.1). Lineage (NCBI taxonomy): Eukaryota > Fungi > Entomophthoromycota > Entomophthoromycetes > Entomophthorales > Entomophthoraceae > Massospora > Massospora cicadina. The sequence continues at coordinate 17,300 of JAKSZP010006778.1, forward strand.
ACAGTGAAGCAACAACATTTGTCTTTGACTTGCTTAGGTAATGGAACTCTTTACCTATTATAGAAGGTAATGTACCAACTGAAATATTCACTAGTTGCAGGCGGTATCAGTCGCCTCACAACTCCTACATGAATTTACAATAAGTCGGTGTTGAAACCCAACTGATCTCAATTGGTACATCTAATAGTTATTAGCAATAAAATATCAGATGACTCAATTTTGTTGGCAACTATGCCCAATGAAACCATAGGCACTTACAAAGTTTGTCCCCAGATAATTTCTGGCGAATTAATAAATAATCATATTTTATAAATAAATTAATACCAAAGTCAAATAATATCCAAATTATTTGCTGGTGGGACTTATCCCATAGCAAACTAGCAGATCTTCCAGACTAGGAAGCTGGAAAGGTGGGCAAAAATCTCAAAACATCCCCCTATTGACTAGATTTCCAGAGAGAATAAGATTGAGACAGGAGAATGCCTTCTCAGGCCAGGCTGAATATTTTCAGGTTTCCAGCGGAGCACAGCCCTTCTGCACTCAACGCTGCTTATGACAATCTTTGGCCTGCAGTTCTCTTCCTCACTTCTTTAATACTGCATCCTCAGAGCGCAATCCTCATGGCCCACTGCTGTTCCAGCCTAGTTAGTTTTATTGTGCTGATGTAAGTCCCAGAAATCTGGTTTCCTCTACCCACATTCAGAACTATATGACCCTTAGTCATTTACAGTATCTTGGTTTGGCGTCCTTAATTCCTTGAACAGCCATAAAATCCTTGTCAGGAGGTTACTACAATCAATGTTAATTCTTGTGGTAAAAATAAGAATGGCAATTATATCTGTTTTTGTTATATTTTTCTCTTGTTAAATTTCTTTTCTCATATCATTCTTTCTATTCCTTTTTTTGAAGATAAAATTTATAAACTAGAAAAATTTTACTGAAATTAGAATAAATTAGAGCTTAATCTACACCAAGGTAGATAATGTTGACAAATTAAAATTCCAACATCCCCTGACCAGCTCATAGGTTGAATTTTTCTAACTCTCAGTATCAGAAAAATCTGGAAGGTCTTTCTGCTGAAGAATCCCGCCTCTTCTAATTAATAAGTAGTTCTCTTGCTTGTTTTCATCAATGGTCCCACTGGGACCCTACTATAAGTTGAGCGCATATGGGTAGTCCGTCCATTGAATTACCAGAACAGCTGCGATCCCAATGAAAGCAGATTAGCTACCTACTCGTTTGAATTGTGGCCAATTCTCTCTTTTCCCTTCATTTCAAAATTGGACTTTGACACGTTGCTGTATTCAGCTACATTCTTGGCTAATCCCATAATAATCATCGAGCCTACTGAAGCAATGCCATCCAATAAAGTCAGTCATTTTGTGCTGGCTCTAGATTTGCTTCCACAGTTCCTTTTCAGCTTGGCCATTATTATATTCCAGTGGTACTTTTGTCTGAATTAGCTATCAGAAACTGAATTCACTTTGAGCTCCCATATACAGATTTAGGAAGCAGGATACCTGTGTTCTTTATGAGGCTCTTAACCCCACCAATCTAGCAAATACTTTAGATTGAGATGTTGCAGCCTACGCTCTTTGTTTTTCTGGCCAAGTCCTTTGCAATTGGGCCACAAAGCTTCTGGACTCCCCCAATCCTTCATTCCTTATGCTTCCAGTTCCAGAAGGCTTGCAGCCGTCGCCTTCAGGATGTCAATTGCTCATTGAACAACTACCTCATCTCTGGCGCATCCCATTGATATCTCCCCCTAATAGCTCTGATCAGAGGCATGATTAAGCAACCTCCTTCTAGTATCCCCTGCACCATGCTGGCCCACATATCCAACATCCTTGGTGAAGCCGACTGGCAAGCAGTCAATACTAATCTTCCAGTGCTGGTGCTATATTGGGAATATTTGAGCTTATTTGCTGACTGTCTCTTCCTTTTCTTCTGCTTTCCTCTCTGATACAGAGTATCACAATTGTCCATTGCAAACATTCTAATCTTTCTTCCACAGGTCACGTTCTCTCAAGGATCAGCTTCTGCTCAAAGAACTTGGCTTTTGAGTAAATCTATCCCTTGCTAGTGTTTGCTCTCAAATAGATTTGATTGTTAAATCACTCCTAATTTCATCCATCCTCCCTCCCCCAAGAGGCGACATAGGCAGAATCATCCCCAAGGTGAGGATAGCAAATAAAAATTATAAAGTTACACTATTTTATGTTTTTATCTTCTTACGTTTTTATCAAATTTTATATTATTTTCTTTTTTCTATCTGACTTGATCTTTACTTGGTTCAGAGGTCCATCTTTTCATTATCCCAGACTAGTTCCCAGGAATAAATTGACCTACCAGTTTTCATGGTTCAGTGTTCTTATTTTAAAGACTTAACCATATATTTTTGGTTCAGCGGTCCTTTTTTAAGATTTAACCAAAGTATCAGGACATAACCATTATAGTGGTTCAGAGCTCCTTCAAGAGCACTTTCATTATTTTTTTATCCAATTCTTTAGGTATTTGGCATGGGGTTGGTTCACTATTCTTCATTTCGCTAGGTTCTTGATGGTATATGCATCCATCACCAACTTGGCAATAATTTCAAATGGGCTTGACCATAACGCATCCAGCTTGTTTCTTAACCCATAGCTATGGGTATCATAATAGGCTACTCTATCGCTTACATGGTATTTGTTCAACGCTGGTAGTTCTTATAATCTGTCATCTTTGCCTTTGTTTTCTCCTCACGGTTGTACCAAATGCTTTTGATTGCATTTCAATCAAAATATTTGAGAATTGTAGTAGGTACTGCTCAGCAATAATCCTACTGTTGGCTTGATTGCCAAATATAAGATTATTAGCAACGCAGCCTTTCATCCATATAATAATTTTAGGCTTTTTTCCTGTAGCCAGATGATGGGTAATGATATAATCAAATGTTGCCAGACTATGGTGAGTTCACCACACAGAATTTTTTTCAGCATTGACTTCCTCAGTGTTGAGGCCAGCGTTTCGTTCACTCATTCTACCAGTCATTTGCTTCTGTCTGGTATTGAACTAATAAAACTCCTAAGATCCCATTATTTTTATTCACCCTCTTGGATCCCATGAAATGTGAAATTCGTTCCCTTGTCAATCAGAAAGACTTGTGGGCATCCATGGCAATAAATAACTTGATCCAGGATAAATTGCAGGGTACTTATAGCATCTACTTTTGATAGTTCCTTCATCTTGACCCATCTTTTTAGATAATTGATTGCAAATATGATATGCTTGATTCTCCAGTGCTTATATTCGGTTGTCCCATTATGTTAATGAACACTGTCTCGGGAAAATCCTGGGTAGACCAATTGATATCTGGTGGTGTTCATGTTTAGTTTATGCAATTGTCACTCCACTCAGCACTCCAAAAAAGGCTACAACATAGTTGGTAGACTTCCAGTAGTAATACTGGCACATGTGGTCAGTTGTTTTCCTCAGGCATCCATACCTGACAACCTTATGTGTGGATTGAATTATTGCTGCTCGTTCTTTTGGTTTCAGAAATAATAGTTGTTTTCTGTTGATCATCTTGAAGACTTGTAAGTTCTTGGTCTTGGTGTTTTTCATCGCTTTTCAAAGCTCACCTTGGAAATATTGGGGCTCTTTCCCAATCTCTCCATTGAGCATCTGCTGAAATAGCTCATCAACTTGATGGCTTACCACTTGGACCATTGTAACATTGATAAGCCTTCCACATTTTGATGAGAAGCTTCTGATTTGTGGACTCTTTCAAAGTCATATGCTTGAAGCTAAAGTGCCCATCAGGCCAGATGTCCTTCCAGCTCCATTTGAATTATTTAGACAGTGCAGGGAGTAGTGGATCATCACATATTAAAGTTCATACCATGGATATACACCCTGAAACCGCTTACAGGCGAGAAACACTGATAGGCATTCATTCTCAGTAATGGTGTAGGTCTGTTTAAATCCCTTGGGTTTATTTCCTGACACTGCTAAATTGGGTAATTCCTTAGCAGGTTTGGCGAGTTTGGTGGTATTCAAATCTCTGACTGGACTAGCTTGTAGCTTTGATTGGGGCCTCAAATGTGGCGCCTAACATCTTCAAGTGATCCACTATTTGCGTGGTGGTTATTATGGTAACCAGCGCAGAATATTTTGTTCAATGAAAATTGCAATATGACCAAAGAGCTGCTTGTAACGCGATATGTGCATCAAAATTAATCAATACATATGTCTCAACCAAAATCTGCAATTCCTAATAGAATCAGTCAGCGAAATTCACTACTGTATTATCCCTCAGAAATTTAATCCTCATGAATTCTTGCTTGCAATTTGACATAGATAAGTGACTTCCAAACTCCTTCATTGTTGCAGCTTTGGCCTCAGAATAGGACCAACTGTCTCCCTCAAGATAAGGCAACACCAAGTTCATGCAATCAATATCATAAAGCAGTTCATGACTTTCAAATCTTTCTGTCTATTACCACATCAAAGCATAGTTATATTGAACAGGCAGATGAATGTAGGGGCGTTGTCCCTATATAAAATGGGTAGCTTTGATGTGGATTTACATTCCTCTGAATTTTCATTATCCGCCACACTCAGTTCAACTACCTGATTTAAAAGCGGATTAATCTCGAGATCATCTCCAAAATGGTATCAAACGCAGTTGGCATTTTTCTAGGAGTTGCCAACTTCCCAAATGGAGTACATGGAGTCTTTTCTTTAGCGTTGTTTGCAACATAGGGTTCACATTCTCATTTCTGGTTCTATAGTTCTTTGAACTATTTCACTAAACACTCCATGTCTGAGCTGAGTGAGCTCAATTGAATGCAATCTTCTTTGCATTCCATTTTTTAGGAATACAACTTCTCTAATCTTTTCTTCTTCTCTCTTCTTTAGGGATGTTCCTTTTTGAGGAGATCATTGATGAAGTTTGAAACTTATTCTACTGCTTCTTCAATCTTAGTGACTCTCTCATCTAGAGAAGTGAATTCTCTATGATAACTGAATTCAAGGTGTTCTTATTGATGATTGCCAATTCTGACCATAGATTTCTTAATTCGTCATTGTATGACATTGTGGATGATTTATCTTACTCAAATTCCCTGTAGTGAGCACCATTTGTTAAATTCTAATTTTTTTGATTGTTTCCAGAAGTTAACTGCACAGTACCAGTTTCTATATGCACAATTTGCATTGAGATATTTATAGATTGGTGATAATAGTATGAAGAGACTATTGCTTATAGCTTAATAAATAAACCAGGTTCTAATGTGGTCTAACTCTAAACTTGAATGTTCCACAGAAAACCAATTATGCTGAAAAATAAGACAGCTTCCCTCTTCTGGATGAACTTAATTTACTCTCATATTCAGAGGTTCCTGTCCTTAGTTACCATCACACTAAGTCAGTGAAGTTCTGATTCAAAGGTCTGCTTCTCTTTAATGATATCTAATCCTTAATCTTTATTAACAAAAAAGTTAATAGTTATTGTACTACAACGGTAATTACCTGAAGATAAATAAATTTTATTGCTGACATTATAATCTTTTATTATATAATATGAAGGGATAAAAACCTTAATGATACAATTTTAAAAATTTGTTGTAGAAAATAGAGAATTGCTAATGTGTGGCAACAGTTATATAGTCATCTTATCTATAATTGTTTACCCTTGAATCAGGTACATTAATACACGAACATGATGTTTAATGCAAGAAATAATGAAATGCTAATGTTGAACAACAGTTAGCCGCCAATATTTTATATAATTGATATCAACCTCAATCTGGTAACCACTTAGTTTCTACTAATTTTCCTTCAAGATACTGGAGACATAAGCCTATGTCTGTTATGGATAACTTGCATACAAAGTTCTCGTCAACCTTACCAATTAATTCTAGAATACCTGTATCAACCTCAGGATGGGTGAGACTTGATTAAAATTTTACAATTTTTAAGCCTTTTTTATTAAGATATGATCTTATCTTCTTTAATAATATAAAAGAATAGGGAATTTATGGGGGAATTTTGCACCCAACTACTTGGTTGGTGTAAGTCTTGGGGAGCGCCCTCTCCATTTAGATTGAGGGTGGACCCTTTCTATCCAAGAAGGGGCCAAAGAGGGTGGCGGCACACTTATCACCTAGGGCGATCTTGCTCATGTGATGGACAAGCGGTGGTGATGGCAAAACCCTTTGAGGATTCCACCACCACCCCATTTCCTTACATATGAATTTTTAATGGGGCAAATTAAGGAATTTGATGCAAGTTGGAAAATAATCAGCACCTGCTTGGGGCAAAGGGACCAAGTACAATTAACAATGGCGAACCTTTGATGTTGCTAATTGACAATTGCAAAATCTTGGCAACAAATCCCAGTGGGCATGCAATTACAGATAATGAAGTACCAAGTGTAGATTTGTCAGCCATACTTGAGGATATTGGGCCATTAGGAAATGTAGCTCACAGTTCAAAAACTGTCCCAGACAAATTGAAATCCTTGCCTGATAATTTCTGCTTGGCCAAACGGATGCCAGAACACCCAGGTGCAGGTGGGTTGGACGTCCCAAACCCATTCCTGAGCTCATGAGACTGTTCTTATATGGGGTGGCCAAGGAGGTTCATGCTGCCCATCAGGTGAGATGATGTCACTATAGCTGTCAGATTTGAAAAAAGGCAATTTGGGTATCCAAGGATGAACTGACAGTGACTCGGCCCACCGCCAACAAATTTTATGTCAGTTTGAAGTAAATCATTATCCCTTCAATTGAAGTTCATCAGGTTAGTCAAATCTCAAGGGACCTTGATCCAGAGTTTGTCTAAGCTATTCCTTAAATCAATCATCTATTTAAGCAGTCATAACACACTAAGGAAATTGATGTTGATCACCAATTTTAAATTCAATAAAATTCTGTACCAAAATCTGATTTTTTTATTAGGACGAAATTTAAACCCCCATCTCAATCTCACTTTTCCCAGAACCTAAACCCACGATATCTGCAGCCACGTCAGCCTGGTTTGTCACTGGGTTGCTATCTACAATTATGACCTTTTGGCACTTGCTGGTGAATTTCTTTGAAAACAATTAAACTTCACTTTGGTAGCAGTGCCTCTTGCATTTGGGCTTGCCTTATGGGTGCTCAAACATCTAGACTGGCAGACTAGTTTAAACTTTATCTGCTGCCCTCATGACATAATCAAATATACAGCATTTTCTACCATTTCCGCCCTTCTCACTAAGATGAGTGCAGCAGTGATCATCTTTTACCAGTTGGAGAGGGTTGTAGAGGAGTTTTGTTATGGGTTCACTGCCCAAGTGCCCTCAAAGATTTACTCTGTCCACCCTCAAAATGGTCTCTTCATTCTTGTTTCTGCTGACGTGGCTTCACTTTCTGATTCCAGCTCCAAATCAGTATATGTATAGATTTTAAGAACTGATGCTGCCTCCGCACCCATACTAGTTTGTTCTAGAATGGGCTTATGGATATTTGATGGTCCAGCCTGGAGAGAAAATAATTTAACGCTTTTTTCATGCCAGTTTGGCTTCTATCACAAACCTTACTATTTACCCTGATCCAGTTGCAATCACTTCCTTGTTAATAGACTTGACCAAAAATAGTAATAACCAGAATTCCGCCTACTTCTTATTACCTATAAATTAGTATTGGGGCACAACAGGTGTCATTTAAGGCCTTGGTTAACATGGGAGCAGCGAGTAACTTCATGAGTATGTAGTTGGCTCAGCAGCTCGAACTGGACTTGGTCCTGGGGCCATCAGTGTTGGTTGCATCATCAGTCAACCAACCCTCCTTCATAGTATGGCGCCCATGCCTTTCTCAGTCCACCAGGTTTAGTTTTTGTGATGCTTCTCTGCAATACCCAACCTTGTGTTCCCAGGTGATTTTGGGTGTGGGTTGGTGAAGTTGGCAGCATGTGAGAATCCGCCTGGAGACAAACATGCTGTCTCATCTAACAATCAGGTGGAGGGCGAGCTTTCATTGTTAATTAAGCTTACTAATTCTTTTAGATTTGGTTCTAAACCTACCCTTGTTTCCACTGTTGGGCTTCCGCCAGATTTTCCTGCTGAATTGATGGGCTACCAGAGCATCTTCTTATATGACAAAGCTAACCGCCTCCCCCTCAAACAGAATTTGATTTAATTTTCAGATAATGGTGCAAGTGGTTATAATAAACTGTCCACTGTACTCGCATATGGCGGAAAAGAATGTGGCCCTCAATGCACGGTTGGATGACATTCTCAAGAATGGTGGTTGTTTGAGGGTAATTCCCCAGTTGCCTCTCCCATTGTCTTTTCCAAAAATGCAGATGTTCCACTTTGTCCCTTCATGGATTATGGCCACCTCAATAATAAATGGTTCATGATCCCTACCCACTTTTATTGGAGTAGACATAGGCCAGGCAAATGCAAGTCATGAGTGTTCTCAAAAAATTGCTCTTTTGAATGCCTTAATCAAATTTGGGTGAAGGAAGGTCAGGAATGGTTTACCGCTATCTGGACAAAAATTAAATATATTTTAGATTTGGGTGATGCTCTTAGGGATATAGAATGCACCTGCAACATTCCAGAGAATGATCAATAGTGTGATAGGAGATCTCAGATTCTCCAATGCAGTCACTTATATTGATGATATCCAGGTACATTACCCCTCCCTGAACAATATGTTAAGGATCTGGAGGCGGTAGTGGCAGCCCAGCATAAATGGGCCTGTTTGTCAAGCCATCAAAATGCAAATTTTATCTTGAGAAGTCACCTCCTTAGGTAATCTCATCTTGAAACATGGTTATTCCATCCCACCCAGCAAATTGGACGCCATCCAAGAGTGGCCAACTCCAAGAAACAGAAGCAATTAAGAAGCTTTTGGGCACCATTATCTTTTTGAAATAAATTCTCTCCTGCACTCTCAAAGTTAACCGCACCATTTGTTAGAGTTTTTGCCCGCATTTCCAGCCTTCTAGATTACCAAGGGTTATTAGGGGATAATTTTCCTATAGCAAGTGAATTGGATGTCAGTTGACCCCAATTTCAGGTTAAAAATGATTGGGGGACTTTAGGTATTTCGCCTGGTTTGGATCTGTCAGGGATCAATCTGGGTGAATGCTTAAGATCTCATCAGGCAGAGTCGCTGACAAAATGGTGGAATATAATAGTTGATTGATGATTAACTATCAGGTGTACCAATTGGGATCAGTTGGGGTTAATCACTGGCCAATTGGGAATTTAAGGAGCGAGTTGCGAGGCAAGTGATGCCGCCTGCAACTAGTGAATTAATCAGTTGGTTCACGACATGCCTTAATGGTAAAAAGTCCCATTACTTAAGCAGCTAACTTGCCAAATAAGGTTGGTTTTCTGTGATCAAGTAGAAAACATTAAGGACACGTTTTCTGACTCTTTCCATATTATGTCTTGAGGATATCTGATGATGAAATCTTAACCAGGATGGGGAATACCATTGCTGATGAGACAATGAAGGGTAATTCAACAGCAACGGCTGCATTTCATTTCTGAGGCGCCAACTAAGGGTTGGGCACCCAATTCCCTCAATAAATTCCCCTGAGAATTCACTTAATAAAAACCATTAATTAGCAGAATTCATTATTGGTTCTATTCATCTTCAAAAATTACTGCTGTGTGCTAAAATTGGAGACTCTTTGATAGGATAAAGAGTAAGGATCGAGGATCCTGAGAAGAGAAGCAGAGCTGTTATGAGAATTGCTGCTGACTTTGTGTCACCAGAGGAAATGCTGTAAATTAGGATCTGAGAATGGATCAAGTTAGGCGGATAAGGGTCATAATCCCTACTGAGGGCATTAAATTAATTTGAGGAGCAAAACCAGTCAAGCGTTGTACCAAACTAGTGATCTATTTAACTAGAGATAATAGTCTTCATACTATTATCAATTGTATATCATAAATCAGACAACATGAGGATTGCACAAAACTGAACCCCTGTGAAGTTATCAAATTAGGGGTTAATATTTGTGAATGAGCATCGAAGCCCCCTAGATTTCCAACAATTGGTTCTCACTACAGGGGCTGTAGTTGAGTAGGGTACATTAGTACAAAATGTTATACAAGAACGAATTAAGAAAACTCTGGAAGGAGTTGGCAACTGTCAACAAGAACGCCTTAAATTCTGTGGATCATTATTAATTTGCTGCCTTGGAGGAAAGAGTTAACAAGTTTAAGGAAGTGGTCAAATTTGTTTCTGGTTTTGCAATGAGTTACTAGGAAAAGTAACATCAATGAAGAAAAAGGAAGAAGATTTATTTCAAGAAGTATTATTCTTGAAAAAAAAAACATGAAGCGGATCACATTCAATTATGAGCATTTAGAGCAGTAAAGAGTAGCAGATTATGCAGTTTGAGGAGTTGAAGACTCACAAATATTAATATGAGACCTATGTGAGAACTGAAGTTGAAGAAAGAACCCCACGAACTATAGTTGGAAAGGTGACTATTTCACGAAATATGCCACACACATTCACAGCCATTTCGGAGATTACTTCCAAGGTTACTCCTCAAGTTAGTCGAGTAGCCAAATGGTGGATTTTTGCCCACATTCCCAGCAGACTAGATAACTAGGGGTTGCTAGAGGATAATTCCCTATAGCAAAGAAAGTATATAAGTTGACCCTGATTTTGAATCAACAATGTCTGAGGGATTTTAGGGTATTCACCAGGTTCAGATCTACCAGGGATCGATATGGGTGATTGATTAAGATCTCATAGGGCATAGTTGCTGACAAAATGGGGCATCTGATAGTTGACTGATGATTAACTATCAGGTAAACCAACTGAGATCAGTTGGGGTTCATCACTGGCCAATTGGGAATTCAAGGAGCAAGTTGTGAGGTGAGTGATGCTGCCTGCAAATAGCAAATCAATCAGTTGGTTTGTGACCTGCCTTAATGGGTAACAAGCCCCATTATTTAAGCAGGATGCTCGTCAAATATGGTTGGTTCGCTGGGTTTGAGTAGAAAACGTTAGGGACATGTTTTTTGACTTTTCCCGTTTTAGGTCTCAAGGATGTCCAATGACAGAATCCTAACCGGGATGAGGAAGACCATCTCTGATGAGACTATGGAGGGTAATTCAACAGCAACAGCTGCTGTTTCATCACTGAGGCGCCACCTGAGGGTTGGGCGCCAAATTCCCTCTATGAATTCCCCTGAGAATTCACTTAATAAAAAACATTAATTACAAGAGAAAACATTAATTATAAGAGTAAAACATTAAGTAGCATCAAAAATTCATTTCTAGTCTTATTCTTCTTTAAATAAATATTTGCTGTGTGCTTTAATTGGAGAATCTTTAAAAATAAGTATAAGGATCAAGGATCCTGAGAAGAGAAGCTGAGCTGATATGGGATTTGCGGCCAACTGTGTGTCAAAAGAGAGAAGCTGTAAACAAAGATCTGAGCGTGGATCAAGTTAGGCGGTATAAGGGAATGAATGACTATTAAAGACATCTTAAGTATTTTGAGGAGGAATACTGGTCAAGCGTTGGACTTAACCCTAGTTCATCTACTCAACTATGTTTAATAGTTTTCATATTATCAATTAAATGTATATTATTATCAGATAATGTGAAGGATTGCACAACACTAAACCTGTGTAGATAACCATCCTGGAAATCTTTAATCAGTGAAGCCCTAAGGTTTTTTCCCTGATCTAAGAGTGGTGGCTAGAGAAACTTTGGAGGAATTTAAAGCTTTGCCAAAATTAACTACTTCCCATTGGGATAATGCCCTGCATATTTCTGTTTATTTGACATGACAATGTTTGGTTTTGCAATTGTCAAAAAGCTTTGACGGTGATGAATTGCTTGGATACTAATTTTCAGAATTTAGTGTTATCCCATCTAGAGGGGGACAACTGGTTGTACTCTAAGGCCAAGGCGACGACTATGAAAGAATTTAGAAGTCCCATACTCATGTCGAAGCACAAGCAGGAATTCATGGGAATCCAATTCCACAAGGATGAACTCTTAGCATGCTTAGTTAATTGTTCCTCCATGTATTGCAGATTTTGGTTGGAGAAAAGGTGCTGAATAATTTTTGACACATGGATCACAATCCAAGTGGCCCTTTGGCCCTATTGCAATTTGCATCAATTGATTTCTTCCATGTTTGTAACGGAGATTACCACCTCACAGATGGTGATCATTTGAAAATATTAGGAGACACATTTGACGCTCCAAATAGATGTTTCAAACCAAAACTATATGAAATTTGAATCCTGAAAATGGGACTGAGGGTGATAAGGAGTCCAATAATTGGACCATCCTGGGAATTAAACCCAAAGAATTTTAAGTGAACTGATAAAAAAGAAAAATGCTGTTACCAGTGTGGAGAAAAATGTACTTCGCTGTTTACTGCAATAAGGCAAAGGAGCAGATCAATGTAATCTAGGCAAAAGTGTCCAAAACTGCACAGGAATCAGGAAAAGGGCCTGTGGCCTAGATGGGGAACAGTCTAAAGCTGCGAAAAAACCCATTCCTTCTGATATATTACATGAAAATTGACATTAGTGATCTGTTCATCAATGATGACGCACAGGATCAATTATATCAAATTTTAAATTTAGATGAAACGCAGTAACCAGATCTGGAGCAAGGGGATTGACCCAGAAATAATTAAGGAAGTTGCTTGGCCATATGCATGACAACTGGCAGACAAGATTTGAGCTGCAGATAATCAAGAAGAATTGACTGAAGTCAAATTAGATGAGGCAAACCTGTTAATCTCCCTTAGCGTGATCAAGAACATTTCCTGATCAATCAGCGCAGATAATTCACACCCTTTATACAGCAAATAATGCTGCTATACACTCACTAAATACGATTTTACAATACTCCAAATGTACATATATAGATATACCTTGTTAGTCAAGTGTGGGCGCGGGCAATAGTTGACATTGGAGCACCCATCAATATTGTCTTGAGCTAGCTGGTGAAGAAGATGAGGATCTCGCCCAATTTAGAGCACAAGAAAGAATATGGGACACCCAGGCTGAATACCACCATCTCCTGTGGAGCGTAAAGTGCTCTGCCACTTTGATTTGGATCCTTAGTGGTACCCACCCCAGCAATAGTTTTGGCCAGCCAAAATTATGATATTCTGATTGGGGACTGAGTTTATATTTCCTATGGAGTTAAATTTAACTTTGAGGATAATACGTTGACCATTTTAGGTCAGACGTTACCATCAGTTTATCAGAAATATGGGGAAGCTCCACGGACTAGAAAAGTAACTTCATCATTTGATCTACAATGAAGGTATTGTCCCGATTCATTATCAATTAGTTGGCTGGAAGCGACGAGAAATGCTGATGGAAAACCTTGAAAATTGGGGAATTCTGCTGAGGATTAAGAACTCAAGGACCATACCGCTGGGATCACAGATCATATTCGACATGGAGTTGACATTGAAGAATCCTGATCTACTAATTGGAGAAGAAGGAAGCCCCTGGAAGAAGTCCAGAGTAGAGGCTTCGGTGGCTCCTGGAATAATTATGCCAGGACATGGAGAAATTCTAGTTCTCCTGGCAGATTTGAGTTAAAAAACTGATGAAGATTGAGAAGAATCAGATTATCACGTTTGTCATCTAATCCTGAAGGCTAAATTGAGAAATTCCACGATTTTGAGTCCCTTAATGAATTGGGATTACTAGCAGGGGTGACCAAAAATTCTTCTATTGGTCAATTGAGAGCAGCTTGCTGATCTGACAGACAGACAGCAGGGGGAGGTGTTCAAATTATTTGACAAGTATTGGGAAGTATCTGTTCAGGATGACCACAATTCAGGATGCGCAAGAAATGTAATCCACAAAGTCAACTCCAGGGAAAATTTGCCAATAAAATTAGACTGATTCGATGGTTGAAGGTGGCCAAAGCAGTATTTGAAGGAAGAAATCAGTAAACTAGTGAAGCATGGATTTCTAGTTCAATTAGCAAGTCCCTAGGCTTGCCCTATTCTTATTTTGAAGAATAAGGATGGCTTTAATCAGGTGGTGATCAATTATTGGAAGCTGAACAAGATATGAAGAAGGATTCATATCCACTACCACAAATTGACAATGAACTAGATTGGGAGAAGCGAAGTATTTCTCCACAATGGATTTAATACAGGATATTGTCAAATAGATTAGCCAATGGGAGATCAAGAGAAATGCGCGATTATCACTGCACAGGGGCTGAATCAAATGATGAGGATGCCCTAAGGTCTATGCAATACGCCTGCGACGTTCCAGAGGGCCATGGACGCCATACTTAATGACCTAAAGTTTTCATTCGTCTGGGTGTACTTGGACAATATAATTGTGTTCAGTAAGACATTTACTGACCATTTACACCACTTGAAGAAAGTTTTCAAGCGACTATCATTGGCTAAACTGAAGATCAAGCATAGGAAGTGCCACTTCCTCAAGAAAGAGTTGGAATATCTGTGATTTACATTTAACTCTAGTGGACTCTAGCCACAAGCCCAGAAAAAGAAGCCATAGAGTGAATGGCTGTGCCAAAGAGTGTCCAAAATATCCAAGTGTTCCTTGGATTGGTCGGATACTATAGAAGATTCATTTGGGATTTTGCAAGAATTTCTGAGCCCCTCTTCCATTTATTAAAGGATCCAAAAAAGAATTTGTTTGAGTGAAGAGGCCAAGAGTTCTTTTGATGAATTACGCCATTGTTTAATAGATTCTCCAGTTTTGAAATATTTAATTCCTCGAGATTTTTAATACAAACTGATGTTTTGTTAACAGCGATTGGTGCTGTTCTGGTCCAAATGGATGATCTCAAGGACGAACATCTGGTAGCATATGTGAGCCAGACACCCTCAGCAGCTGAGAGGGAACACACTGTGACTGAGCGTGAATGTTTTGTGGTAACTAATGCCTGTAACCAGTTTTTAGTGTATATTCATGCAACGTACTTCAAAGTTGTGAAGGACCACTCCTCGTTGCGTTGGCTACACAATTTAAGAAAACTGGAAGGCCGAATGGCTCAATGGGCATTAAAGCTACAGGCTTACAAATATGAGATAGTCCTCCGATCTAGAGCTTCATATCAGAATGCAGATGGCTTATCCAGGTTACAAATGGTCCAAGTGGTATATCAGCAGGCATAAGCTATTCCAGAGAATAATCAAAGGAAAATTGAGAACAAGCCCAGAGACATCCAAGGTACACTTTGAAAAGCAATGGAAAACAATGATACCATGGTTGGACAAGTTTTCAAGAAAACTAATGAGAAACAATTAATATTTTAAAGCCATTGGAATGAGTGACTATTGTTTAAGCCACTCATAAGGTTGTTGGGTATGAAGGCCTACAGAAGATGACTAATCACATTTGCCAGTACTATTACTGGAAGTCCATCAACTACTAGTTTCGGAAACTATCTGGCTTGTTGTTTGGAGTTCCAGTTGCATAAGCCCCACAAGAACATGACTGGATACTGACTGGTCCGCCCTGAATTTGCTTGGCATATGGTGTCCATTGATGTTATGGGATCATTAACCATGAGTACTGGGATAGTCAAATACATTATGGTTTGTGATCAACCATCTGAAGAGATGGGTCCAGATGAAGGCCCTGACAAAAAAGATGTGACAAACATGACAAGGCTTATCCTAGATCAAATAGAATACCAACATGGATTCCCGCGGGACTTTTTGAGAAATAATAAAACAATATTTCACATCTCATGTGATCCCACAATTAAATAAATTAATGGGGATCTGAGGAGTTTTATAAGTACCTTACCAGCCAGAGATAAATGAACTGGTAGAACGGGTCAATGTCACTGGCCATGATGCTAATATAGCTGGTCGCAGAAAAACTTCTGCATGGGGAATGTACCTTAGTTTGGTGACATTTGCATACAACATAAGTCATCATAGGCGATGGAAAAAACGCTATTTGAGTTGCTAAATGGAAGGAAGGCTGCGTTAACACCAATTTTATATTTGGTGGTGGAACCAACATTGGGGATGAGTGCTGAGCAGTACCTGACCCAATTGTCATATATCTTGATTGAAATGCAATCACAAGCATCTGATACGACCTTAAAGAAAAGGATCAGAGAAAAATGACTGATGATAAGAATTGACCGGTCTTATTAGAATACCAAATAGGTGAGATAGTTGCCTATTGCAATAATCATGGATCAGGAGAAGAAACAAGCTAGATGAATTGTGGTCAGGTCCATTTGAGATTAAAGGCAAGAAGGCAATTGATGCTTATTCCATCAAGAACCTCTTGAATGAAAGGATAGTAAATAAAGTCAATTCTAAGTATTTAAAGAAATGGATTATTGAAAAAATAATGAAAAAAGTGTTTCAAAAGGACCTCGGAACCATTAAGATGGTTATGACCTGGTGATTTGGTTAAGTTCAAAAAAGGACCGCTAAACCAAACTATAAGGTTAAGTCTTGAATAGTAAGAACTCAAAACCATTGAAAACGTGTAGGTTTAAGTATACCAAGGAACTAGTCTGGGGGAATAAATAAAAAAGATGGACCGCTGAACCAAGTGAAGGTCAATTCACATATCAAAAAGAAGAAAAAATAAAATATTTTTTAAATATAGGAATAATATTTAATAAACGCTCAGAAAAAGATATTTTTTATAATTATTATTGGTTATCCTCAACTCAGGGTTGATTCTGCCTATGTCACTTTTTGGAGGAGGGAGGATGGATCACAGTAGGAGTAAAAAAACCATCAAAATCAATATGAGATCAGACTCTAGCAAGGGCTAAACCTACTTGAAGTCAAGTTTGTTGAGTAGAGGCTGATTCCTGCAAGAAAGCGACTGGGGGAAGAGAGAAGGAAATGTTACTATTTGCCAAACATACTAACCCAGATTGGGGGAAGCAACAGAACAAGAAGAGTCAGTCGGTGAATAACCCTGAGTAATCCTGATATGGCATGAGAGCTGAAAGATTGGCCTTGAGTTCTTGCTAATGTGCTTTGTCAGGAACATTGGGCATATGAGCCAGAATTGAGTAAGGGATACTAGGTGGGGGTTATCAAATCATGCTCCTGATCAAAGCCATCAGTGGAAGATACCAATGGGATGTGCCAGAAACAAGATAGTCATTTTTGAGTGGGTAGCATCCTGCTGACAAATGACTATGAGTTTATTGGAAGTGAAAGCAGAATGAGAGATGGAAGCTGGGAGAGGCTGGAAGCTTCGTGGCCCAACTTTGAAGAACTTGTCTGGCAAAGCAAAGAGCTTATGATGCAACGTTCTTGATTTGGGATGTTCTTTGAGATTGGAGGGGCTCATAACTTTAAATAGAGCCTCGCTTACTTAGGTCCTCAATTTTGTGCTAGGGAGTTCATTACGTTTTTGGTTTCTGATGACCAGTTCAGTTGAAATGACATCTGGTTTGTAATAATGACCAAGTTTTAAAAGGAACTCTGGAATGAAGTATGATACAGAGAGACATGATCAATCAGAAGGGGAGGGCATTGCTTTCAGAGGTTTAATGATGATTGTAGGAGTATCCACAAATGGAGCCAAATCCTTGAGAGTTTTAGAGTCTAAATCAGGAATTTATGACAGAGGAAAGATTGGTCACAAGTTATTCAAGACAATAGCTAAACTGATTTCATTGGTGTTGGATACCATTTCTAGTAATTCCATGGAACAACTGGCAATGGGTACTTGACTAGGAGTATGAGTCTGGGGAGGACCATAGAATAGTTTCTATCAAGCATATAAACTCATTAGTTGAAAGAGCCAAACATCTTTAGCAGACATGCTGTCAAGCAGCTAATGATACCAAGACTCTGAATTTGACATATGAGCTTGATGAGAGGGTGATTTCAGAATTTTATGATAGTTGACATTACGCACTAATTAATCAATTAAGCTCAACTTTTGGAGAAATTAATCTCAAAACTAATGGTATAAGCTCTCCAGAGAAGAATTAGGAATGATATGAGTCAAAAGGTCATTATGAGAAATTAAAAAGGGCGAATATAAACTAGCATTCTAATTGCATAGCAAAACGAACATTGACAGCAAGAATCTCCTGGTGAGGATGAGGAGGAAAATCAGGAAATCGAGGATGCTGGACCAAGTATCCTGAATATGACACTGGGTCATATGCCTTGATGAAGGGAAATCAGATCCCAGGATTAATATTGTCATGAGTTAATTGATCAGCCCAACATGACAGAAGGTCATGGGGACCAGCTCTGTGTAGGCAGTAGTGAGGAGGAAGATGAAGAGCTCCGCATGCCAAAGGTCATCCTGAGCAGTATTGAGTACAGATTGACTGTGCTCCACTTGCTTCCAAGAAGTTTCTGACCAGGTGCCTAAAGTGGTATTCTCCTGTCCCAATCCTATTCTTGCCAGAAATATAAGCAAGTGGAGGGATGTGTGGGAATTTTAGCCCACATTTCCAGCCTTCTAGATTACCATGGGTTGCTAGGGGATAATTCATAAATGAGTTAATTGGATGTCAGTTGACCCCAATTTCATATTAACATTGTCTGGGGGATTTTAGGTAATTCGCCTTGTTTGGACTCATTGGGGATCAAACTAACTGAATGCTTAAGATCTTATCAGGTAGAGTTGCTGAAGAAATGGGGGAATATGATAGTTGATTGATGATTAACTATCAGGTGTACCAAATGGGATCAGTTGGGGTTCATCACTGGGCAATTGGGAATTTAAAAAGCGAGTTGTGAGGCAAGTGATGCCGCCTGCAACTAGTGAATTAATCAGTTGGTTCACGACATGCCTTAATGGTAAAAAGTCCCATTACCTAAGCAGGTAACTCGCCAAATATGGTTGGTTTGCTATGATCAAGTATAAAACATTAGGGACACATTTTCTGACTCTTTCCATATCATGTCTTGAGGATATCTGATGATGGAATCTTAACCAGGATGGGGAATACCATTGCTGATGAGACAATGAAGGGTAATTCAACAGCAACGGCTGCATTTCATTTCTGAGGCGCCAACTAAGGGTTGGGCACCCAATTCCCTCAATAAATTCCCCTGAGGATTCACTTAATAAAAACCATTAATTAGCAGAATTCATTATTGGTTCTATTCATCTTCAAAAATTATTGCTGTGTGCTAAAATTGGAGACTCTTTAATAGGATAAAGAGTAAGGATCGAGGATCCTGAGAAGAGAAGCAGAGCTGTTATGGGAATTGCTGCTGACTTTGTGTCACCAGAGGAAATGCTGTAAACTAGAGTCTGAGCGTGGATCAAGTTAGGCGGATAAGGGTCATAATCCCTACTGAGGACAAGCGAGTTTTTTGAGAAGCAAAACCAGTCAAGCGTTGGACCAAACACTAGTGATCTATTTAACTACGGATGATAGTCTTCTACTATTATCAATTGTATATCATATATCATCAGACAACGTGAGGATTACACAAAACTGAACCTGTGAAGTTATAAGATTAGGGATTAATATTTGTAAACAAGCAGCGAAGACACTAGAACTTTAACACCATTGCATCCAGCTTGCTGGCAATAAAACAAACCTTTCCATTAGACGCCCGAGTGCAAGCAAGCTTTTTTTTAGTACTAGATGGTCCCAACCCAAGGGGCGCAAGCAAGCTTTTGATTCTATCAAAAAGGTGTTCTTTTTTTAGTACTAGATGGTCCCTCAAGGAGGTGTTCTTGTCACCATCAATCCTCAAAAGTGGATCTTTAAAAACCTTATATTGTAGCATGTGATGCTTCTTCTGCCGCAGTAGGGGCTGTCATGCTCCAGGAAAATGATTGTTTAAAACACCCAGTTGCTGATTAAATCCACAAGTTTTCTGTGACTGAGCAATCCTGGGCCTTTTACAACAAGGAGTTGGAATCTGTGTTGTGGGCCTTGACCAACTTGCAATATCTCTTAAAGGGTGCTCATCACAAGTTGATTGTGTGAACTGACCACCAAGTGCTACTATAATTTTGCAAGCCACAGCTGTTGGCGCTTTATCAGTCCCAAACCTACTGTGACCTGTGAAGCTTCAATTTAAAATTTGAGCTTGTGAAGGTAGCCCTGAACGTCCTTCTCTATTTCCTCAGTTGCAATATTGCCCTTTTCTCAACAAGTTCTGATGAAGCAGATCTTATCACAGTTATTATTCTTACTCAAATTTTGTCCATTGTACCTCCTATGGTTTTGGCAGCTGACTTAGCTCTGGATGCACCTTTAGTGTCATGGGTCTTGGCTGCGCAGTTGGTATGAGCGGAAGGGGTGTACCTTATTGAGCGGTTGTCCCTCCCTGCTTCCAAGTATTCCATATATTCTTTGGTTAAGGGGATCATCCAGTTTAGGTTGCATGTGTGGGTCCCTCCTCTCCTCCAAGCTGAAGTCATTCAAGCGCATCATGATCTTCCAGCTGTTGGGCACCTGGGGAACAAGAAGTGCATAGATTTTTATAAGCATTCCTTAACTGGCCTGGCTTGTAAAAAATATTTCAGCCTGGATAGTGGATCGCATAACTTGCACACAGGCCAAATTTGACTGGTCAGGTAGGAACGGAGTTTTGTACCCCTTGCAGCAGGCAGAGAATTAATGAACATTGATGTCCGCGGACTTTATTGTTGAGCTCACCAGCTCTAAGGGGTTCAGAGCAGTTATGGTGGTTGTAGACCACTTTACAAAATTCTCCTGTTTATCCCTTGCTCCTTCTCCATTACTTCTAATGAGACTGCCCGCCTATACGTGCATCATATGTTCTCAATGCTTGTCCTCCTGCAGGAAAGTGCCAGTGACTGTGGGCCCCATTTATGGCGCGGCTTTGGAATGAGCTCTTGGCAATTTTAAAGATTACGCCCTGCCAATACACCGCGTAACATCCGCAGTTGGATGGTCAAACTAAATAAGGCAACCAGATCCTGGAACAGTACCTGCGGTGCTACGCTTCAGCCACTCAGGATACCCGGGTGGACGACCTTCCCCTTGCACAGTTTGCATACAATAATGGAACAGATGCATCCTCAGGCCTCTCCCCATATGAAGCAACCTTGAGTTATAATCCTTCATTTTGGTTGGACCATGCCTTTTTCCCAAGGTAGCAGCTGCTGCCAACCATGCCCAGCATATTCAAGATACCCAGTCCCTGGGTTGAGAACATTTGACTAAGGCCATAAGCGATTACAAAAGTTTGAGGATTGGAAGTGGCTTTCATCTCATGAGATAACTGTGGGTATTATGTCATTCTTGACATGCGCCATCTGTGGATGGGGCGCCTACATGGAAGCTTGCAAGTAAACGCTTGGGTCCCCATTTGGTGGAAGAAAACTTAGGGAATGGCGCCTTTCATCTGAAGTTTCCACCCCACTGGAAGCAACATCCAGTGCTCCATGTCTCTCAGCTGTCCCCATTTAAGGGAACAATTCCAGAAGTCCCAGATCCAATTGTAATTGAGGGCTTGGAGGAAGCTGAGGTTGAGGTTATCCTGGCCTCCCAACAATCATGTAGGTCAATCCAGTATTTAGTCAATTTGGAAAGGATTTCTGGCCTACAAATATAGTTGGGTTTGCACACAGGACAGCTCTAACTGCTTGGAGCTTGTCAAGGCTTTCAATACAACCCACACAGAAGCTCCCCATCCTCCCTCCAAGTCCGTTATGCTAATGATGAATAAGATGCCCAAGGTCCATAAAAATGTGGCCCTCACTCAATTCCCCAGTGGTGCCACCGTTTGGCAAAAGAGAAGGGTAATGTAAATTTTGGGGAGCTCCCTCTCTGTTTAGATTGGGGGAGTGTTCCCTTTCCCATCCAAGAAGGGGCCAAGGAGGCTGGTGGCCCCTTTCATATCCCAGGGTGAACTTGCTCATGTGGTGTACAAGTGTTTGGTGATGGCATACCCTTTAAGGATTCCACCCCCAACATAATTCTTACATCTGAAAAATTAAAGGGAAAATTAAGGGAATTTGCAGAAAGTTGGCAATGTTTTGGCGCCTGCTTGAGGCAAAGAGACCAAGTACAACTAACGGCGGTGAACCTTTGACGTTAATAATTGACAATTGCAAAATCTTGGCAACAAAGCCCAATGGGAATGCAATTGCAGATAATGAAGTACCAAGTGTAGATTTGTCAGCCATACTTGAGGATATTGGGCCATTGGGAAATGCAGCTCACAGTTCAAAACCTGTCCCAGACAAATTGAAATCCTTGCCTGATAATTTCTGCTTGGCCAAACGGATGCTAGAACACCCAGGTGAAGGTGGGTTGGACGTCCCAAACCCATTCTTGAGCTCATGAGACTGTTCTTATATGGGGTGGCCAAGGAGGTTCATGCTGCCCATCAGGTGAGATGATGTCACTATAGCTGTCAGATTTGAAAAAAGGCAATTTGGGTATCCAAGGATGAACTGACAGTGACTCGGCCCACCGCCAACAAATTTTATGTCAGTTTGAAGTAAATCATTATCCCTTCAATTGAAGTTCATCAGGTTAGGCAAATCTCAAGGGACCTTGATCCAGAGTTTGTCTAAGCTATTCCTTAAATCAATCATCTATTTAATCAGTCATAACACTAAGGAAATTAATGTTGATCAATTTTAAATTCATTAAATTCTGTACCAAAATCTGATTTTTTTCTTATGACGAAATTTAAACCCCCATCCCAATCTCACTTTTCCCAGAACCTAAACCCACGATATCTGCAGCCACGTCAGCCTGGTTTGTCACTGGGTTGCTATTTACAATTATGACCTTTTGGCACTTGCTGATGAATTTCATTGAAAATAATTAACTTCACTTTGGTAGCAGTGCCTCTGGCTTTTGGGCTTGCCTTCTGGGTGTTTGAGCATCCAGACTTGCAGGATGGTCTAAACTTTATCTGCTACCCTCATGATAGTCAGCGCCTCTTTAAGGAAAATGGTAGCCATTGCCATTGGTTTCCCTTCAAAGTCTTCTCAAGCGATGGTCTTCTCTCCATCAGGCTAAGGATTCCTCTGTCAGACATCCCAGAGACCTAAAAACGGAAAGAGAAAACAACGTGTCTCTAACATTTTCACTTGATCACAGTGAACAACCCACATTTGCCTTTTGACCTGCTTAGGTAATGGGACTATCTACCCATTATAGAAGGTCATGTACCAACTGATTGCTTCGCTAGTTGCAGGCGGTATCACTCGCCTCACAACCCTTAGATAGATTCCCAATAAGTCAGTGATGAAACCCAACTGATCACAATTGGTACATCTAAAAGTTATCAACAATCAATCTAATATGACTCAATTCTGTTTACAACTCTGCCCAATGAGACCTTAAACATTTTCATGTATTGACCCCAGAGGATCTAAACCTGGAATTTACCAAGATCTGCTTACATCTTAAAACTAATATCAAAAACAATTTGATATACAATTCATTTGCTAGTGGTACTTTTCTCCTAGTGAACCAGAAGATTCTCAAACCTAGGAAGCTGGAAAGGTGAGCAAAAATCACAAAAAAGCTTATATGTAATAAACAAGAGTTTTCTCACATGGTTCCTAGGGTCGCTGTCTTCACCAATACATTGTATTTAAATGCAAACTGACCTGTACTTTTAGTATATTATTTAGAAGCACCAGTTTCAACATGTGGTGCTCAATACAGGGGTCACATACTTTACGTTAATTAATGTTACATCAACGAGTTATAGTGAGAATACTTTTTTCTCTCATACGGCACAACTAGGGATGCTGAACCAGTTGACCATGTCGGACATTCACCTTCTCAATTTAGAAGAAAAAATGTTGGAGGTATGAGTGCTTCCAAATCTGCTACCATGATTGGCCCATCTCCTGCCCAATCTTTGAATAATATTGTGGTAACCAACAATATGAGCACCAATGGTGAAAAGACCTTGGTGGATTCTTGGTGGAATCCTGACTATCAGAGAAATAAGGATTATGACCAAAATTGGCGTAATAAGGTAAGAACTGATAAATAGGTATTCTCCAACTTCTTGGCTGAATTCAAGGTGTTTGTTACCACATGAGTTTGACCATCACCAAGGTGCAAAGATTTTACTCGATGATGATAGGATAAAAATTAACAATTCATTACCACACGAATCTGAACGCCTCTGAGGTGCAAAGATATTACTTGACGATGATAAGGCAAACATTACCAATCATTACCACATGAGTCTGAACACTGCCGAGGTGAAGAGATTTTACTCGCTGGTGATTGGATATAATTCATCAAATTAACCACATGGGTCAGTTTTGCCTCAAAAATTTTTTATTTTTGATCTGATAGGCTGAAAGCCTATATTTCCTAATTTAGATAACTGAGCTTTACATCCCTTTACCTTGAATGTCAATGGTCTTGAAATCCAAACTAGTTTAAATAGGAAAAACTAGTATTGAAAAGGAGGACCTTCTTTGGTTTTGCCCTGCTTAACAATAAAAAATATAAAAAATTTTAACAAAGCGTTAGTTTATTACTTTTATTTCAAAGCAAATACCTCACTTTAATAAAATTATTGTGGCATCCATTGGAGGATCCCACAGACCATGAGGCCCATTTTGATCTGTAGAATCACATTGTTACCCTAGTTACTAAATCTATATACAATATGACAAATTCTGTGTTCTTTTGCTAATTTGTGATTGCTGATTTTCTATTATAATAGTAATACTGATGCTCTTCATTGCCGCCTTGATGGCCTTAAAGCAAAATCTGGAAAGGGCTACCTACTTTGTCTCTGACAATAACAAGGAGATTTAATCTCTGTATACCTTAATACTCTTTAAAGGACAAGAGATAAAGGAGGTAAGATTTTTACCGTTTGACTGTAAACCAGAAACTCGCGCTCATAAGGAAAAGTTAAATATAGAATCGACTCCATAAATCAATTCAGTTAAGCCAATTTAGTTAGGAGTTTACAAATAGTTGTGTTGATAACTTTTTGACACTGTATTTGAGTTTAATGCCAAAGGCGAGAGGCACCATTTGTGCATCCAATGTCCAAAGTTTAAAATAAACCAGCATCTTTTGGTAGTTTTGGGTCCATCAATCTATTGGTGGTTTCAGCTAACATTTTACTTTTGCCATCACCCTACCGCCTTTATTTGCTCCCTTGGCGGTGTCTACACTCCCTATGTAGCTTTCCAATCAGGCCGCTCAAACTCCCATAGTTGTTTTACTTCCATTCCTCAGTGAGATAGCCCAAAGATTTGATTAAATGTTCACAGCCCTTTGTGCCCCTGTGCAACTGGATACCATGTTTTGTTTAATTCAATAAATGTATCTAAACTGTATAAAGCGTAAATGTACACAGCTTTATAACTTCTTGTAAAACATGCATGAGAGGATCCTTCTAGTCCATAAAGTTAGCAACATAATGAATTCCATGGACTCTGTAAGTCAGGAGTTGTAGATCCTGAATTAAAAGAGTTTGTTATGATTCAATCCAATGTCAAAGAACTAATTATGAAAGAGTTTAGTGGAAAGAATGGATGACAAAGTGAACACGTTGCTTCTTAAAATTTCCTTTATAAGTATGAGACTTTTGCCACTTTTGCTAAATGGTAATATCATAAGGCGCAGGTATATATGGAGTTAAGGCATTAAATAACTTTGACGCTCATATTGCCTATTGTTACACTTGTGAGCACAACAAGGAGCTATACAAGCTACTGGTGCTCAACAAGGTGCAACATATTACCCAAATAGATAAAGATCTTTGTAAAGTGCCACCACTTTTAAAACGCTTTCCAATCTGTTAGATTTTGGGCTTGGAAGAGGCTCACTGGGTGCTTGGTTTACCAAAATCCAACATTTGGGGATTAATACCAATAATATAATGAAAATATTTGAAACTTCAAAAACTTAAAAGGTTAGGGTTTTTAAAGTTTTCTAATAAATGATTCCATGGATAAGAAAAACCGAACCATCTCAATATTTGACCATTCAGTATTTGAAAATGGTATCAAGGGTCAAAGGAAATTAATTGTTAAGTTTGGGACGGCTTGTTACCATTTAAATAAGGAATTATGAAAGTTCAGCTATTGTAGCTCAGAAAACTCACTTCAATTTAGCTAAACTATGAATGGGGAATTAGTGGTAGGCAATACATACCCACTTAGTAACAATTTATTATATTTTAGCCAAACCCCATTAGCTAAAATTATTTGCACCTTGGGGGACCCCTACCATGCTTATAATAGGGGGTGGTCCCCACATCAGTGCTTGAATGTACCTGTTTTTTGGCTTGGGAGTACCATTAAATGGAAATCCCATGGTCCTCCACATGGCTGGAGTAATCTGACTGCTCGACCTTGTTAGTATTGCATGTGGAGTATTCAAAGTTTTGTTACCCCAATTTGTAAGGTTCCACCAAGAATTGACCAGATTTTTTTGGCTGATATTTTTGTTATTTAAATCAATTGTATCAATGTTGTGGACTTGTAAATGTCTGACGTTTTCCCTTTTTGGCCGATTTTGACCCATAACATTCTTATCTGATAGCTGGGAGGGCAAATGTCCAACATCACCCCCCTCAGGATTGTTGGGGGAGAATAGGGCAATAGGAATTGGCCATGAACTTGATTGATAGTAACTCTTGTAGCAAGTGATTTGATGGAGTACTCCTCTCCTCACTTGTAAGTGACTACAAAAGGGCCTTCCCAAATAGACCTGAGTTTCTCCCTTCTAGGTGTAATAAAATTGTGATACTTAAGCACTAAGTCAGATACTTGGAAGGAAGGAAGAGAGGGCCAGAGCTCATTAGCAGCTTGACCCTCTTTTGTGACAGTTTTGGCTAAACTGGTCATAGCCTCTGATTGTAACTGAAAGATGTTCTGAGCCAATTTCTTCATGGCTTGCTCAGGGTCAGTCCTATCAGTTAAAATGTCTTTGGACAATAATGCTGGCACTTCAGGTTTCTCATCCATACAAGACACAGAAAGGAGAAATCTTAAGGATCCATTGGAAACTGATACGGTAGGCCATGAGAGCACTGGTAAGTACTGATCCCAGGGAAGGGGGTCTGAGGTGGCCATTTTTGTAATATAGAAACCAGGGTCCCAATGGCTCTTTCCACGGAACCATTGGTTGAAGGGTTGTAGGGGGCAGAAAAGAGCAGTTGTGTGCCCATGGAAGTCGCAAGAATCTTCACCACTTGGGAGGTGAAGTTTTTACCATTATCACAGAGCAAAACTTTGGGGCAACTGTGTTGGGTAAAGATATACTGGTGGAGGAAAGTGGCTGTGGCTTTTGTCATCTGAGCTGTGATAGCCACTGCCTCGACCCATTTGGTAAAGTGATTAATCCCAACCAATATATATTTATTTCCGACCGTAGTTTGAGGTAGATGGCAAACTACAGAGAATTATTGTGTGGAAAGGCTGTTGAGTTGTGGTAGGTTGATAAAATACTTAGTTTTTTAGTTGGATTGCTTTTTGCATGTCAGACAAGAATCAAAGACTTCAGCGATAGTCTCCATGATTCCCTCCCAATAGTAGCGTTCTTTTACCCACTCATAGGTTTTCTGCACTCCACTATGCCTTAGGAGGGCATGAGACTCCATAATGACAGGTACTCGCTCTGAGGGTTGGAGGTAGGGTAACCTGGTTACCCCTACTTTATAAATATATTCCCATTATCCACCTTTGTGTTTTGGGAATGTCGAGCTAGCATCTTCTGGACTGGTTTGACCACATCCTCACAAGACATCAGGGGTCATTAGGAGACCTTGTAGCCGCTCTGCTTCACTATTATCTAAGTAAAGGATGGGCAGCCGAGTTAACCCATTGACATTCATGTGTCTCGTCCCAGCTTGGTGTACAATGGTCATATCATAGTGCTGGAGCTTTAAAGCCCAGCGTGCCAACCGCCCAGTGGGCTCCTTCATATTTTGTAACAACTTTAAAGAGGCTTGATCAGTAACCACTTTAAAGGAGGTGCCATATAAGAAAGGGCGGTAATATATAACAGCAAGCAAGACAGCCAGGCACTCCTTCTCAGAAACGCTATAGCTGCGTTCTGCTTTAAAAACATCTTACTGAAATATGAAAAGGCTGATCAACCCCATGCTCATCCAATTGAGCCAAGATAGTTCCAACTGCGTAATCAGAAGCATCAGTAAACAGCATAAAGGGTTTTCTATAATCAGAGTGGCGCAGGATTAGCCGTTGCTGCAGCAGCTTTTTTAGCATTTCAGAAGCAGCTTGTTGTTCTGCTCCCCAATGGAAAGGGGTGTTTTTAGTTAAAGTTGTAATTGGGGCTCACTGAGCTGAGCGAATTAGGGGATAAATTGATGGTAATACCCATCATGCCCAAAAATATCTTAATATTGCGGAGGGTTTTGGGAGCAGGCGACTTGGATATCGCCTCAACCTTATCTTGGAGGGGTTGAATCCCAACTTGAGAGATAGCGTGCCCAAGGAAATCCAACTTCTAATGGAATAATGCACATTTGGAGGGCTTAATCTTTATGTAAGAGGCTAAAACGTTGAAAAAACTTTTCTTTAAATGAGAAAGGTGCTCATTGAAGGTTCGGGAGAAGATGGAGGTGTGTCAAGATATACAATTACGCAACTAAGCTTCAGATCCTGCAAGATATGGTCCATGGCTTGCTGAAAAGATGCGGGCACATTGCACAATCCTTGTAGTAGTCTGTTAGGTTGGAAGAGACCCTCTCTGCAATTAAGCGCACACTTTTCCTGGTCTTGCAGAGAAAGGTCCATTTTCCAGTATCCGCTAGCCAAGTCCATGGCGGAAAAGAACTTGGACTCAGAGAGTTGGGTCAGAGCAGCATCAATTCTCGGGATTAGGTAGATGTTCTTCTTAGTGAGGTTATAATGATTGCGGTATTCCATAACTATAATGATATCCAACATTCTTCTTTTTTATGAGCAATAGTGTAGATGACCAGGAACTTTGAGAAGGCACTAGTAACCCCGCTTCCAGTAACTGTTTAAGCTCCTTCCTCATCTGGAGCACTTCAGATTTTGATTTCCAATAAGGCTTGGATCGAATATGCTTGGCATCACCAACATCAATGGGGTGGCACCAGCCCTTCATATGCCATAGTCATTATCAGATTTGGAGAAGATGTCGCCATATGACACCAGTAAGG
Source organism: Massospora cicadina (assembly GCA_022478985.1). Taxonomy (NCBI): domain Eukaryota; kingdom Fungi; phylum Entomophthoromycota; class Entomophthoromycetes; order Entomophthorales; family Entomophthoraceae; genus Massospora; species Massospora cicadina. The sequence continues at coordinate 46,376 of JAKSZP010006778.1, forward strand.
AATAAACTTTATTAAGCTCTGCGGAAGTTAGATCATCAGAAATCTGAACGTTGGGCAAAGCGCATATCATTTGGTTAGTTGTAGTCCCATATCCAGCATAGACCCAAAATAATGGACTTGGTGGATGTCTTCAATTGGAATCAACAGGGCTTTTCCAAACTCCTGATGCTTCTTTATGACAATATCCTTTTTATTATGATTCCCCAGAAGAAGGTTGATAGGTCGCTGGTATGCAGGGTCTAGGATACTTGAAACACCCAAGGTTCCAAAGGGCTTATTCCATCAATGCTTGTTAAGTGCAGAAGGCAGTTTCAGGGGATTTGCATAGTAATTTTGATGTCTATCACATTTTGTTCACCCGCTTTGACTACAACCTCCTCTGATGCAAACAATGGAATGCCCTCTGAACCATCTATAGAGTCAAGCAGCTTTTTGTGTTTCTTCCCGATGTGGTATAAATAAGTGTGAGGGCAGATGAAAGATACTCAACGACACATGTATATTTTTTCTTTTTAGTCCTATCATATGTAAAGACAAGGGGAACTTCGTAATTTAAAAGGGAGAAAAATCCCTGTTTCATATTATTAATTCCATCATACTCAATCATTAATTGAATGCCAATGAGTAGGTTTTATGCATTATTGGTTAATGCTACAGCGGGGGCAGTCAGTAGGAGCTTCCTGAAATGTATGGGTAAAGAAGAGCTGGCTCCAATAGCTCGAGTATTGTTAGGTCCTGCAGTTCCAAACTCTTGTGAATAGTCCAGATCAGGAGTCAACTTAATTTTATTGATGAGCTTTTATGAGACCACATTCACTGGAGCACCTGTATCAAGGATTGCTATAACACACACCTTCTTGATAACCTCTACCTTAGTTATTGTGTTACCAAAAGTAGGGGGAGGGCGAGAACCTCGATTAAATGGAGAGTGGAGGCAAGGCGTTGAGCCATCACAAAGTAATTATCTTTAATATATTGGAGGGTCTGAACCTGTTGGGTGGATTGGAGCACTGTCCCAATAAGTTGGTCAGCACACTAACAGTATCAATCACCTCTGAAACCCTCAACAACTTTTGAAGATAAGTTATTTGTGGTATTATGGCTATAACAGTTTTCTCTGGCCTCAACCTATCTGGCACCTGGACTTCCATTGGAGCTCCTAAGAAATAATAGCCTACGTCTTCCCCATCCCCTTCAGACTCGTCATCAGAGGGATTGTCAATACACCTCAACGAGTTACCAGGAGGGGGCTGAGAAACCGGCTTAATTTCCTCACAGGGGAGGGCTTTGTTTCTCTCATCTACCCTTTTGACTTTTTTCAGGGTGCATCGCGGCTGTACCAACTTTTGGGGGAGGCGTTAAAAGTGTAACGGCTTTGACTTTTGCCTCAGAAGTGACCGGCTTGGGCTTCCCCATAACTGCAAAATTTTTGAACTAGGGGCATCCTGAGTTGAGGCTGAGGGGGATTGAGGCAACGGCTTAGATGGATGTGATACTTTATTAATCTTAGTAGAATGCTCAACTTGAGGGGGACCAGGCAAATTGATAAATGACTTTAACAGATGAGCCTTTGAACCTTAAGCTGGATTGGAGCGCTGCCCCCAAACTACCAATATCTTCTAGCTATCCTTAAAGGTGGAGGAGTATTTTGGCGCTGAAGCTCTGTAGAAAAGGGGTTCCAGAGGCATACAGCAATGGAAGAGGCTGAAGAGGTTATAGAGATATTTCCGCTTTAGAGCTTTTTGCAGAAGGTCAGGTTCATAAAAATCAGCCGCTACTAGCAATACCTTTTGATATCCTGTACATTTGGAAGGTATGCTTGACTGCGGAGATATGCATTGTTAAAGGGGTAAGACGTCAAGTTAGCCACGATAGCAGCATTAGCATCATCTAGTGGGAGCAGTTTGGCCAGCAACAGAGGTTGAGCTTTGCTATAGAATCGCTCAACAAATGAGGAGATTAATTCTTCCTCTTGCAGGCTAAGGCACATAAAAGCCTGTTTTTGCCGTTGTAAACTCTGTTTTACACTATATTTGTCAATCAGAGCTTATTTTGACACCCTCCCAAGTGGTAAGTGTGGCCATTTTAAGAACTATGATCTCTTGAGCCATCTGACTCAAGCAAGGAAGGATATACTTGTTTTTTGAAGGTCAGTCGCTCCTTCCATTCCAGATATATAAACATAAAGGAAGGAGGCGATACTAACCTCACCAGGTGTAGATTTTTCTTGGAACGGAGGTTTAAAAATAAAGGGGAGGGCCCATAAGGGCCTTAGGAATAGCTCTGCTCAAGCCTTTTGAGGCAAAACAATGCACTGGCTAATTGGTTCTCTAATGCATGTAGCCTTGGTTCCAGAATATCAGTCCTTTTTAGTATTGAAACAGGATTTTGGTGGTATACAGGGACCCCTGTAGTGAGCACCACTTGTTGGATTATGAGCTTAGGAGAGGCTCTCTGGGTGCTTGGTTTATAAAATCCAACAATTGGGGATTGATAACATAAATATGATAATCTTAATAAAACTTCATTACTTAGAAAGTTAGGGTTATTAAGTTTTTAATAAATGCTGCCATGGATAAGAAAAACCGAACAATCTCAATATCTGACCATTCAGTACTTGAAAATGGTATCAAGGGTCAAGGGGAATTTATTGGTAAGTTTGGGACGGCTTGTTACTGGCCAAATAAGGAATTATGCAAGTATAGTTTATTAAAGCTCAGAAAATTCACTTCAATTTAGCTAAACGATGGATGGGGAATTAGTGGTAGGCAATACATATCCGCATGGTAACAATTTATTAAATTTTAGCCAAACCCCATTAACTATAATATTTGCACCTTGGGGGACCCCCACCATGCTTATAAAAGGGGTGGTCCCGCATCAGTGCTTGAATAGATCTAGTTTTTGGCTGGGGTAGTACCATCAAATGGACATCCTAGGGTACACTGCATAATTGGAGTAATTAAATTGCTCAATCTTGTTTTTATTGCCTGTGGAGTATTCACAATCATGTAACTATATTTCCAGGGTTCCACCAAGAATTGGTTAGGGCCTTTTGGGCAATATTTTCTTTATTTAAATTGATCATATTAATGTCGTGAACTTGTAAATGTCTGACATTTACCCTTTTCAGCCAATATCACGCCAAAACATTCTAATCTGGTAGCTGGGAGGGCAAATGTCCAACACAAGCTAAAGGAGTCTTGTAATGGAGTTGATAACCCTCTCTCAATGCAAGACTTGAACTAGCCTTATTGGCCACGTTTCAATATAATTAATGGTAGTCAGATTATTCGTTGCATATGTAGTTATTTATGGCACTTTGTAAGTCATGATACGCTATGGATGCAGATCCCACAATTTATGTGCTAGACTAGGAAACTGAATATGACTTTGGAAAAGACAAGGAGTAATAGAAAAAGGTATATACTACTTCCAATGACTCTTTTATATTCCCATATAGAATAATATCGACTTCTCTTCCATCATGATTGAAGGGTCATTGGAAATATGGCGATCTGTCACTTGTTTTATTTCCAGTAAAAATTAGAAAAATCTTTGTAGTTAGTGATCTGTTGTCACTGAAAATCAAATATTTTTTACAAAAAAGGTAAATAGAAGCCTTATATCTAACAACTAGAACAACAAGAGCTCATGTCACCTTTGGTGATACTTTAAGTTAGACAAATCACATGGTCATACCCATTGGGGCTTCAATTGAATTAAGCCCACACTTATGTAAAGACCTACAATCTTATTTAGGTCAAGCTGACGTTAAGGATGTCATCTTAATTAATGCGACTATCCATATAATTATGAATTCACACATCATGATGGTTTTGGTAACTAGCTCAAATTAAGAGCTATTGTCGACATTAGGAACTGATTAATATTGCATCCACTTACATAGTAATAGAAATTGGTTTTATGCTGTATATTGACTATTGTAAAGTATATGGCAACTGCAGGGCCATGGACAACTACTTCTCTAGGAGCATAGATTGCGCTGCTACTGCATTTTAGTTCACTATATATTAGCTCCCATTATAATTTTACCATTCCAAAAGTATGACTTTTTCATTGAAGTCTCGTTTATTAGGGCTTATGGGATTAAGATTATTTTACATTATACTGAAAATAAATTGGTCAAGGCTTTCCTTTTTTATAACCAGAAAAATGAGGAATATGCACCACAATCTCAAATGTTATTCAACCTTACGTTCAAGGATGTCATAGTACCATTTGGTTGTTGATGCATTTGTGACCATACTCAGCAATTGCATACCCAAAATATGGATCCAAGTCATTTTTGTTGAGAGATAATTATAATCAAGCCATTATAGTGAGCTACCAAATTACAATAGGGACTGAAATCATTTTAAAATTTCTCTAATGTTCATACATAAGATTATTTGCACTGTTTTGTTGTCCTAGTTTAAAAACTACTGTAAGGTTCCAGAATCCAGCTACTAAGCTGGATATAAATTTTCATCCCTTTAGAACTATAATGGGCCAACCCTATGGCCCTCTCTTACTCATTCTACTGATCTAGGGCATACCCTTGATGAGAGATGTATATCAGCTCTCCCGTCTTGTTTTCTCTCCTCAACCCAAAATGCAAAATTTACAAAGCCACTCAAATTAGAAACTCAGATTTTGTAGAACATTACTTGCAAAAAATTAATCCGTTTTTCTAGATATTAAAATTTAAAATAATAATTTTTGGGGGTTAACCCCTTAACAAACAGAGGGCTTCCACAGAGGCGCCTTTGATTGAAAAAAAAAAAAGATACCTGGAGTTTCCTCAGGTGCAAAAGATTTCCCAACAAATCCCACATTTGTTTGACCATGGGTGAAAAAGGAAAGCGTCAGGATTTTTTCCACTCAAGTTCAATTAAAATCAAAGAGGAATCTAAGGCTGAATTGATGGTCAACCCTGCATGAACACATGAGTCAATTAAAAAGTACTAAACATTAATAGAATTAGGTTTTTAATTACTTATGTGAGCCCACCAAGGATAACAATTTTAATTAAAACATTGTAATTGGTGCTATGTCTCTTCTCCCATATGTCTACCCTAGAAGCACATCACCCTGTCTATGGTAGGACGCTGGTTATTTTTCATTTTTTTGCAATAGAATTTTACTCAAAAAAATCTTTATTTAATCTATCTTACATAAAAGTGATTAATTTTTCAGTTCTTTTTTTCACAAAGTTGGAGACACATAAGTGTTTTACTTATTGCTCAAAATAAAGAGAAGCTTGTAGGAGATAACTTTAACCTGATTGATAAAACTAGAGACTCTAAAAAAACAAGATATCTTCCCCCTCAAATTCACTTAACACTAACAAGATGCAGCTCAGTATTTTGTTCTGGTTGTTATGGCTGCTAAAAACTTACAATTACATGCTAAACTTTTCCTAGCACAGATGTCCTAACAAATAACCCAACTTACATTTTCCTACTTACGTTGTGTTTCCAAACTTTATGGCATGGGGACATACTATTAACTATAAAAGTTATTCATCTCACACCTAATTCTATTTTGCACAGGATTTTATACTTTTATAGATCTTACCTACCAATTCCTCTTTCTCAGGATTACATCAATACAATAATTATTGATGTGAGTCATCCCAGGTTACGCTGTTAAAGGAAGCTCTTTTCAGTTTTCCCTTGAATTTTATACTCTAATCCATGTGAAGTTTCCAAGTGTTGTTAAGATTTTAACCAGGTTATGTGTTTCAAAACATGTTCCAATACTGGCGCCTTCATTAATTAATGAGAATGTAATTTTTATTCATTAATTTTGATGACTTTAAAACTTCTTAAAAGAAAGATCTAAATTGTCAATTATAATGATAGAGTGATCAATTATTTAATTGATAATGGTCAGACTACCAAGAGGTATCAGATTAAGTTGCTGATAACTTTAATTTACCAAACTAGAAGGTACAACACCACAACTTTAGAACAATGTTGGTGTTAGTTCTGTATAGTTTTGTCAAGGTGCTGCAGTTTAATAATTTAAAGCTATTTTCTGGCAACTAATGTCAATGGCTTTAATAGGTGTGCATTATATTTCCTATGAGCCACCTATACATAGTGAAATTAATATCTTTTATATATTACCTTGTTCTTTGGTTACTAGATTTTTACTAGTATATTTTAGTATACTATAGTTACCAGGTGCATAAGTATATTTATAGGTAACAAGTTCATGTTTTAACTGAACTTTATCAGCTCAGATTTCATTTCATATCATCAAACAGGAAATATTGTTAGTTAGGTGTTAGAAACCCCCGCAAACCTGTGCATCCACTGCTTTTTAACAAGCGGTGCTCACTACAGGGAGCTCATGAGCTGACGCTGTCTTTCAGTAAAGAAGTCAACAGTATGAGTGGCTAACCATCTAGTGAAGGGATAAATGGCTGAGTTGAGACAGGTGAGTGCATAACCTTAAAGTAATGAACTTGCAGTACATTAGAATGGAGACCTCTTCAAAGATTTATGACTCACTACAACCCTCGTTAAGCAAAGCAAATATGCTAAAGATAGTATTATAAAACTTTAATTTCTTGTCAGTGAGATGGAAACTTTGAACATGGTGAATTTAAGGGAATTTGAGCTAAATTTCAGGCCCTAAGCTCAGGTTTTGGACCCTGTATCCATTAAACAAGGAGAGGTCTTGACGGCTAGAGTCAAGATGTGGAAATTACATGACGCAAAATGATTTTAATTTGATCAAAACTCAAGATCAAGTTTCAATGTTAGTACACTCTTAAGAAATAACTTCTGACAATCTTCATTAAGATTAAAAAAAGATAAATGAAATGTGGCGAAAGAATCAGAAGTTGAAAGCATGGAAGTTAAGCTGAAATAAATGGGAGAAAACCGTTACTAGTCATCTATTCAAATTGGAAGGAACTGCATGCCGTTATCAAAAAACCCCAAAAGGCAAATATGAACTTTTCAAAGACAGTTCTCATCTGGGATATTAAACACTTGAATCCAGCCATAATCATTCAAAATGCGCCTAGATAATTTGGTTGAAAATTTTAACTAGCTTCCTACACCCTCAGCTAGAGCTTTGGCCATAGGGGAATACCAGTAACAATCCCCTCAAGAAGTAGAATTATTGCAACATTTTAATTGACTAGAATTCAAAAAATTATTGTTCTTTCTTTTATAGCTTTTTAAGATGATCATGGTAGTATGTGAAGACTTCCAAAAAGTGTTTACCGTGACCAACTGTCTTGAAACCATAAATGAAATTTTGTATTATCAAGACTTGCTGCTAATGATTGGACTTATGAGTAGGCAAAGTATGCATTTATGGGTGAGCTTGGCAGCCCTGAACACGTCAACAACCAAAAATAAGAATTCATTTTCTTTCGTTTCAAAAAAGAATAAGAACCTTAATACCTTTGTTGACCAGTTCACCAAAAAGCTCAGATACTCACTGGGGCAAGAGTTTTAACTTTGATGCCTGGATTGTAATAAAATCTGGCACTTTGGCCCCATAGGGATATGCGTTGGGCCATGATCACTGCCTTGAATTCAGATACAAAAACCGATCATATGGTAGAGTACTTACATAATTGTGGAAACCACCTTTGACGCCCATACCAAAAGTTACTAAAATCCCAATACAGCCAACACTGGAGCCAGTACATATTTGGGTGAGAAACCCTTACTGGCTGGTGCAAGTATATGTGTCACCTGTTTCAAGTGTGACGAGGAAGGTCTTGTTTTAAAGTGGTGCAAAATCAAAACAGACAAAACCAACGAGGTTATACCTTCTTCCAATCAAATGTCATATATGTGAAACGATTAGGTGGAATAGATCAGTAACACTCAATTTCTGCCTATGCTCAAGCTACACCTGATTTGGAGAACAGCCGTATAAGGCACACATTTTGATTAATGATGAAATACATTAGGGTACTCGTTCATATCAAAGTTAACTAAGCAAGTGGTCTAGTTAGGGTAAGCTGGGGCCTTCGTGTGGTACAACTGTGGAAAACCTGTAGAAACACAAGAGAGTAGCGAACAACAGAACCCAGAGAGGTACGTTGGTTGATACCTGTAGTGACCTTAAAGAGGTGCGAGATGTAGTGATGACTTTGCCAACCTGTTCTCTTGGGTGTCTAACACTCCCTGAAAAGAGAATATGGGCAGGAAGGGGGTACAAGTTGGGCATGGTTCCTGTTAAACACCTCCCCACGAGATGGTGTTGTGAAGGTGCAGACCTCAGGACAAGTGAGGGGCAATCCTGGTTGGCTGTGATTTAGTGCATCTGCCTACAATAAATGCCGCAGTTAGCTGAGTTGGCCTGAAGATAAGATAGCTGCCGTTTTGATTGGCATGAGCCTGCGGTGGCAAAAAAGATTATACAAGAAAAAGATAGCAGCTTTAAAAGGACTCCAAGGCTTCCTGGACAAAAAGGGGCCGTAGAGACAACTCCACTAAAAAAGCAGGTGACAAAAGGGAGAGCTTCAGCTTCTTTCTCCTCAGGGGCCTTAAACCTGGGGGTCATCAGGTCTTGTCTCCCACAAGGGGGATGAGAGGCATGTTACCTGTCCTGCCTGGTGCAGACGAGCTGCACAGTACTTAAACAGGTTGGTCATATATCAGTTTAGGGGGTAGAGTGAGCTACTCTTAATCACGGTTTAGACCACATTTGATGGTGCTTAGGTTCGCGCAGCCCTAGTGTGGTGGGGGGCAGTACTCATCCTAATCCCACAATAGTTGCCTGCACTAGGTTCCCCTTGGGGGTTAATAAAACTCAAAGTTAACTAAGCCTAAAGTTTAATGTAAGGGTGGTGCAGCTGTTTGTCAATCATCCTCAAGCCAAACAAACAAGCAAGGAGTCTGATAACTGTACTCTGATGATCTCAACAAACTGATCCAATAACCCTATAGGGGTAATTCTCTGATTTATCTGAACAGATTTTTTAATCACTTGACTTGGTTAATGATGTCACTATTTCTCAAGTAAGTAATATTTCTCTTAAATTTATTTCACTTGTACTGCTATTTTGGCAAATGAGTAAAGGTTTGAGCCATCATTGACAGTGGAGCTTCAATTAACATTGTCTCTACAAAGATAGCTGAGAATTAAGGCTTGAACCATATGTGGACTTTGATTTTTTTGTACTAGTGGTGCCCAACCCAAAAAGGGGAGCCGCCACGCATCTTTATATGTAATTGAGCAAAACAAAAGGATTATCATTTATTAAAAAATCTTAATATGGCACCTCAGCTAACAGCCTAGGAAGCCATATCAGAAGGTGAGGAAGCTTTGGGTAAACTTTTGTCCAGCGCCGCTTTAGCTGGCGGACCATGGCGGACAACATAAGGGTTGTGGCATCAGCGGCATGTGGCATAATGAGGTAGAGCTGGGGTGTTTTGTTACTAAGGCCAGCTGTGTTCATAGCCTCAACGTATTGAGAAAGTTAATGCTTAGCGAATGTGATGATATCAAGCACACAAGTGTACGACATGATGCGCTGGCTATGTGGATCTTAATAAGGTTTTATGATTGCTGGTCCTGCATAATACTACTTATGGGGAGTCTATGGTGTCTTATCCTTACGGTTTGGATCACTCATTATCACAGAACCAACAATAGTTTTACCAAATCAGAATTATGAGATATTGATTGACTGACTTCAAGCAATTGTATGGGGTCCAGTCTGCTTTTAAGAAATTACTCTTAAAATCCTAAGGAAAACTATGTAGCTTTTTTTATAATCAGGAATGGAATCCATATAGAGTAAGAGAAACAATTATATTGGTCTGGTATATGCGGATGGGATCAATACAGTAAAGTATCATCAGACTTGTTGACATTCTATAAAGCTGCTTGATAAGTTTGAAGAATGTCAGGGGAATTCCTTAAGGACACAAAGGCCAATGGTTGTTTATTCTAAAGAGCAGTGCATCATTGGAACCAGCCTACACAGAAAAAACCTGAATATTTGTATGCCAAAGTCCACGCACCATGGCAATAAGGTAGAACTGAACCCCATGTTGCACCTGATATTTTAATCCCTAGCATGGTGAAACTCAGTAACTGGTTGTCAATCTACAGGATAGGCCATTAAAGACAAAATAGGGCTAAGTATTACCCTAAATTAACATAATTTCTACTATGGAACTTCCATCCTTCCATAAATTTTTCCAGCTTAACAAGATGGGATTACCAGATGACTCAAACTCCAAAGAAAATTTTTCCATATTTGATTGAGAGAAACTAACAAGGATCTCAGAATAGCATAAGGATCAAGACCTTAATTTGTTTGAAACATAACTTGGGTGCTTGCACAAGATGATTAGGACTCTGTTTGCACCAACTATATATATTTCATAAGGTTGATGTTGGGGATAAGCTGCTCATTTATAAGCAGATAATTAGAAATTCATGGGAAAGTGAGGCCACAGTTGCTGATAAATTGACAAATTACTCACCCATGGTTATTAGTTCCATCTAAAATCCCTTGGGCAAGTCCAATCTTAATTGTAAAATAAAAAGATGGATCCAAACCAGTTGTCATAATTTACTGGCATCTGAACAAAGATGTAAAAGGGCTCTAACCACTTCCATGGATAAATGTTGCTCTAGATCGCCTAGGAGGGGCTCAATAAATTCTAGTAATATCCTATATCTGTGTACTGGCAAATTGAACTACCTAAGGAATATACGAAAAATGTGCATAAATTACTGGCTGAGGACTATATCAACTGACATGGATGCCTTATGGTCTTTGTAAGACGCTGAATCATTCCAACAAGCAATGGATGCTATGTTAGGTGACCTAAAGGTGTTTTGAATTATTATCTACCTAGACAAAATCAATATACTTAGTTGCACTTTTACAGATCACATTGAACACTCAGAAGAGGGTTGAAAAAATATTGGAAGCAAATCTGAGGATATACTTTGGAAATGTCACTATTAAAAAAGATAATGAATACTTAAGGGTTTATTGCAAACGCTGATGGACCATGCCCTCAAAATATAAAGTTGAGGCATTTCAAGCAATTTTACAGCCAAAAATGTTCAAGATGTGCTGGTTTTCTTATATATGGTCAGAAATTATTGCTGGTTCACTAAGAACTTTGCAACATCACTGAGCCACCTTTTCCTGTTTTTGAAGGATCCTGAGAAAAGCTACATGATTTGAGAAAGCCCATGCTATTTCTATGCACTTAGATGTGTTAAATGATGGAATTGATACTGAGATATCCAAATTTTGATTGGCAATTTATTATCCTAACAGATAAGTCTTTAATGGCAGTTAGTGCCATGTTAAGTCAGGTAGACAAAGTTGGCAATGAATACCCTGTAGTTTATTCAAGTTTTACTCTGAGCAAGAAGGAGCAAAACTACATTTTGACAGAGCAGTAAAGCTTATGGTAGTATTGCCTGAGAGTAAATCTGAGTATTAATCCACAAAGTTCATTTTATAATGGTGACAGAAAATTCCTCACTGAGATGGTTGCATAACTTAAAAATCATGTCTAAAGTTGGCTATTGGGCCTTAAAATTTCAAGTGTACAACTTTGAGATCATGCAGTGAGCAGGTTTAGTGTATTAAGATAAATTTGGGTTATTAAAGTGGTTAGCTGTTCTAATTCTTTAAAGGAAAGCAGACAATTTAAACGAGAAGATGCTCATTGATAAAGAAGACCAACCACCATAATTCAGTTGCATTGATAAAGACAATGGAAAATACAAAGATTGAAAATGTCAATAGTAAAAAATCGTTAAAGTAAAATACCTGCTGTTTCCACGGCCATCTTAATGCCCTGCAATTATCAATGCAGCACATGATGTTACGTTACATAGATGCTTAAAAAGACCTAAATCAGTTTCAACAGGAGTACTATTTGGAATCCAATAATCATGACAGATAAGAACAATTTGCTTGTTGCACTAAGTGTCAGGCTTACAAGCCTTATAAAGAGGAAACCTCTTCTGGCTAGTGAAGACTGGGTTCGCTTGGCACATAATTTCCATCATTGTGATAGGGACTTGTACCTTGAGCACTAAAAAAGCCAATATTTATTGTGGCTATCAATAATCTGACTCATTGAGTAGAAACATACTCTAGTTAAAGTAGATGCCAGCTTACTTATAAATTTATAATGGAGCATTTTGTCTATCAGCATGGTTGCCCTATGTTATTTTAACTGATAACAGAGCAAATTTACCATAAAAGTCATCCCAGAAATAAATGATTTAATAGAAATATGAGGAGTACTGATGACGCCTTACCATCCAGAAACAAGTGGGATGAGTAAAGGGGTAAATTGTACTCTAATCAATACCTTTAGAAGCTTGTAGCTGGCAAAGCTTCCATATAGGCAACTTAATTTTTTAGTGCAACTTTTGCTATAAGATAAGCTATTAGCCAACATTGGGTAAATCTCCTTTTAAAACTTTATGGTCGTCAGACTTGTTTGCCTACAATTTTAAGTTCTGCTATAGGACCAAGTCCAGAAATATCACCCTTACATTACATGGATTACTTACCAAATACTTAATAGAATTACAGTCTTATGCCTATGCCAATACACTCAAATGGAAAATAAGGCTAAAGAACATGGAGATTCCAAGCAGTCAGCTTTATAATTTTTAAAATGTAAAAAAGTTGAATGCTGTGACACCCACGGCTTTGGAAAACGGAATAAGTTAGACAAGTGCTGTATTGGACCCTTTGAGGTCATTAGTCAGTCATCATTGGATACTTAAGCTATTAAGGACCTCATTAAAAGATGAAATGTGAATAGGGTTCATGATAAGCTTCTAAGATCATTCAGATAATTATCAAAACTGAGTAAAATGGAGGTTACACAAAAAAATCTTATTTAATTTCCATTTTCATTTATATTCATATTCAACTTCCCGCTTTTTTATGGTAACCTAATGCATCAATTCTTTGTCAATAAATGCCGCTTGTTTATTTAAAGCTCTGTCTTTAACCTTTCAGAAATGTGTGATGCCATTTTTCCACCACCTTTAGGACGTAGGGGGTTGTTCCAAGAACTCACATGTCTGTTCAGTGATGTACTATGTTAATCTGGCACTATGACTCCTAGCTTGTTGTCTGCAGAGGAGCTTGCATCCAAATACATGTTGGAAGAATTAATCTGTTTAAGCTGGGGGATGTTTTGGAATTTAACCATTTTATGCAATTCAAACAAATTCCAGTACTAGTGCTTTAATAAATTGGGAATGTATGCCAATTTTTCTTTATTAGTTTCCGGATTTTTTAGCTTCCAAGAAAATTTTTCTAACTTAGCTTTAATCTGTTGTAGTTATTTTTTATGACTGTTTGGTTTTCACAAAGGAAGCTCTGAATTACCAAATACGTTAATTAAGAGAGTAATTAAGGCTTCAGTTGATCAGATTTCAAAGCGGTATTGAGTCAAATTGCTGATAACTTTAATTTACAAAGCTTGCTAGTACAATCGCAACAGCTTTGGATTATGTTGATGGAATTTCTGACCAAAAGCATATAAAATTCTACAGTTTATATATAAAAGGTAAGGGTACTCTCTTGCAACCAATGTCAATTATTTCTTATATGTGGGCATTAAATTGTCATTAGTCACCTATATATTAAATTAATATCCTTAGTAACCACCTTACTTTTGATTTACTAGATCTTTAGTAGTAATATTGTGTTTTATTATAGGCAACGGTTTCCTAAGTATATTTGAAGTGCATAGATCACGTTTTACTTAGACCTTTATCAGCTCATATCACACCTCCTGTCATCTAAAAGGAAGCACTGTTAGTTAATTGTTAGAACACCTACCAACCTGTGAAGCCACAATTATTTAAGTGGGCATCACCAGTGAAACATTCACAGCCAAATTACTGGACCCTCTTTGGTCAGTCAGGAAAATACCAAAGGAGTACCATTCTCATGTTTGGAGGAGGTAGGTGGAGCCCGCCATACCTGAGTGTTTAGTAACCAACTGTTTATGCTCCATTGGGGAAATGACATTCAGATGATATCCAGCTAAAGTAGGTCCTAGACCCAACTGTAATGGAATGAATTCCGTTCACCAATTTGTATAATTCAAGATAATAGGAATGGTGGTAGCAAACTGCCAATTTTAATTTATTCCGCCAAGGTTTAGATTTATATTTTTTGTATAATTTATGAAAATTAGGGATTGAACACAATGGATGATTGTCATCATCCAGGTTTCATGCCTAGTTTATTTCTATTTTTGGCTCATTGCTGTCAATATTCTGGCTTATCCTATTCCAACTCTCCCAAGTTGGTTTTTATCTCATTTATGGTTACTCCATCCCAGGTTCCCACGTTTGGGGTGCCCTTGCCAGATGAGCCAATATCAAATAAATATCCACTTTTATAATTTTAGACAAATTATAAAATTTAGGGGTGAGTTTAGTTGAATTCTCAGGTTGGTCAGTGAGACCGTTCAGAGTCACGTGGACGTTGGACCCTCTTTCACTAGGTGCCATAAGTGGCAAACTCACGGAAGGGTTCTGTGGGGCCATCTTGAGGTGTCAATTGTCCTGCTTATCTCGCCGCACCTCAACCTGGTCATGGTCCCTAGTGAAGATGCCTGCAAGTGTGTATTTCTGATAAGTACATACTCCCTGGGTCCATAAAGAAGACTAAAAGCAGGTGGAGTATCAGCCGCCACAGTGAACCTCCACCTAGTTTAGGGCAATTCACTGAGTCACCACCAGGCCCTCCTGTTATAAGTAGGGCATTTGTCCAACTTCAATGACTGACAACCAATACCAACCTATTATGCCATTTAAATTGAGGAAACTCTCTTCCAGTGTAAGATTACATGTAAAAGGATGTATAAACTAAGGTCTTAAGAATCTGGTTTAATACACCAACCACGACAAATAAATAAATTGGATGCTCAATACATCCTGCTATTCTGGGCACAAAGAACTTATAGAAAGTTTCAAAGGGAAGGAGATGCGGGTTTTCAAGCTTCCATGTGACATAACGAACTTTATATAAACTTCTAAACTTCAGTTTATCTTAAAAAGCTATAAATATTTAATTATATGCACAATGTGAAAGATGGCGCAGCAAGTCAGCACTGGGAGGGTCAAAATAAGCTTCTAATATTAAAATAATAGAAGCTATAGAAGAAGTAGAAGCCAGTGACTGCTTAGTTATAATGATCTTCAAAGGTAGGGTTTAGAATAATAACTGCAGGGCCTAATATAGTTCTGAAACTACAAGGTTGTTTGGGAAGAGCAGGAACCTTCTTGAAGGCACTTAAAAAAGAAATGCTAAGCTGTGACATTGCCAAAATAAATGATAAAGCGATGATGAGAAGCATAGTCACTACAATAAAAATTAACCCAGTATGTTACCACTAAGAGAGTTTTCACACAAAAATTGTCTTAAAACATAATTTGAATTTTGCCATCATTTGTCCAAAGATTGTCTATAATTCTCCTGTTCCTAGATAGATGATGGGAAAGGCACATCCATACCCTGGGATAAGACCACTAGCACAATCAAAAGTAAAATCTTTGTTAAGATAAAGTGATCTAAGAGCATTGAGACCTCCTCAAGTTGGTCTACAGTAAGATAGAACAAACATAGTATCTATATTAAAATTATTGTTAGAATAAGTATGCTACACTAAAAGTTGGTCTGAATGAAATGACTTAATGGAACTTGGGGAGGGTAGGAAACGGTTATAATTCTGAAGTACTGCACAAATTCTTACCTCTACAAAACAGCAACCATCTGCAAAGATACTGTAACTCAAGTAAGACTGAACTTAAGATTTTGATTGAATTTGATTTTACCAGAAAGAGTATATATGGTAAACCAAATGTGACTTAAATCCTGTTTTTTAACGCAATGACTCATCCTTATTGATGGTATATGTTGTAAAAGTCAAGGATGTTTATGAATTCTAGCCACCCCATCATGCAAACACTTAGATACAACCTGTTCATACTTAGCCCTTACTTATCATTGGTCTAGGGTATAATTTAGATCAGTAAGGTTGGCTAACCTGATTTTTTATTCCTTGGTGCACTCTTCCTTGTTTCTGCACTTTATAATCACAATCTTGTCAAGGGGATATGACATTGGCATCAATTGCTGTTACCACAGGTAAATTCACACTCAATCACAGGCAATATATATAATGACAGATACCTGGATAAAAGGAGAAGTTTCCAAAAAGCCACAATAAGGTTGTTTTTCAAATAAAAATAATAACACTGTAGTATTGAATATTGAAAGTAGCTAGGGTATGGTGATATAAGAGTTTTTAGTGCTTAATTACAAAACTATTGCAAAGTAAGTTCCCTTTGCAAAGTTTTTCTCTCTGGATAGCTCTTCTAAAACCCATATTTTACTTGGTGTGATTTGATGCAAACTTAGCAGCACTTGAAGATTTTATGATAGAAGTTTAAAATTTATAAATAGCAGGGAAATTAATGCCTAGTCCTTGGAGCAGTTTTTCAAAAAATAGCATTCCATTAAAGTTCAGCAACATTGGGACAAATAACTAATGAAAATGAAAACTTATTGATGACGTGTTTTTGATGGCGATAAGGTGAGAATGTAATATTACCACCTATAAAGAGAAGTTGGGATGAAACAAGTTTCAAATCTGATTAAGGTGACCAATATCTAATATGACTGGTGCAATTTATTACTCATCTTTTTTAGAAAAACTTTTAGGATGATTTATAAATAAATGACGAATTTATGTTCAAGCGTCATTCTAAATAATTTGAAACATACATAATATAGAAGTGTCCTGAATCATCATTGATATGTTTGATGAGATCCTATTCTTACTTCAGTTTCACATCAGACTTCAGATCACGTATGATATATTTTTAAGTTACTGCATCAGACTTCAGATTGAATATTGACTGTCAACAAAATAATTAGCGGGATCCTAGCTTTATGTCATTTTTGCATCCATTTTTATATCATGGATTAGTTGTTATACAGTTTTATTAATGGCATTAAATAAAATTTGGTAGAGTAAATGTGTTTTTAGTTTATTTTGATGGATTAGAATAAATTTGTTCAAGTGACTAATGATCAGTTGATTTAATGGGTTCATTTCTTTTAGCTGAGTAGTTGGTTGTTTCTAGTTGATCTGATAGATCAAAGGAGTTTCTAAGAAATTTGGTGGTCTTATTTAAATAAGTTGATAAGTTTAAAACTCCTAAAGTCTGATATCTCTAAGAGTTATACTAAATAAATATTAGATCACATGGTCTTAGATAAACAGATAGTCATATTGTTTAAAGCATGGGCGACCTTACTCTTAATTCAAATAACTTGCTTAATAGTTATCTAATTCAGTTTATAGGTTTAAAAGCAACCTCGCCACAAAATCACAGAGGGTTTGGCTGCTTATAATGACCCTGTTTTGCAATTTGTGGTTCAAAATGGTTCAGATAATTTAGCAGGGCCTTGCACTCTTGCAAATTTTTCTGTTATTTTAATGACACCCACCATAAAATACTCTCTGCACCTTTGTCAGATCCAACCCCAATTCTAATTCTGGGTGTGCTAAAAAATGGCTGCACTTTTTACCCCTTGTGCTTAAACTAGACCATTTGAAGCACAAGTGCACAAAGGTTTCTGCTGCAGCTGCTTCCACTGCTCCATCTTCTTGTATCAGCCTTGCTGCCATCTTGAGTTTAATGTTTCAAATGGGGCCCAATTCTTCCTCCTCCTACCTCAACCAATGCTGGCGCTGCTCCTAAAGCAACTACCAATCAGATTTCATTAAATCAAATTACGTCTGTTTAGCTTGCTGCTCAGGTTTCGCTTGGATGCCATTGGCAACTGTGCGCAAACAATCTTTTTTTCATACCTCCAACTCTTGTTGCTCGCTCAGTGCTAAATGAATCAAATCCATATGAGGCTCTCAAATGGATTGATGATGCAGATTTGGCTTATGGAACAAACCTGATTTCACCCCAAAAATAAATTTTTGAAATTTCCCCAATTAAACTTACTTCTGCAATTTTTGCTCTTAAAACAGCTTTTTTATTTTTATAAAAAATAAAATGGCTGTTGAAACAGCTTCTTCCTCAGTAACTCTTTCCTCCAGCAGACTCCTCATGTGGCAATGAAACCTCTTTGTGTGGGTGTTCCCATCCCTAACTTCTCCCAGGATCTCCTTGACAACACAAAGTATGCTATTGAAGAGCTTGCATTTGCTGCAAGTTGCGCTTAAGTTGATACATCAAGATTATCTCAATTTTTGATCCCAATTATCCTCAAACCTGCAACGCATCAAATCTTTTACTTTTTTGCCTGCATTAATTACAATTTCTGAGAATCAACTTGTTCAGCTAATTAATGCGATGCATGGTGCTGGCCTCCTTGATTTATATAATCTGCACCTATATCTCCTTTTGTCTGATGCTGCTGATGTCCTGACCCCCATTTTGTCCGCCATAGTCTGCCATTTGAAGCAGGTTCTAGTAAAAAATTTCCTATACAACTTTTCCACGTATGATATGGCTTCCTGGGCTGATAGCCACGGTGTCATATTGGGAAATATTAAATCTGATAATCCCTTTGTTTGGAATATTGCAATCCAAGATGAAGGATTTTCCCCTTTTTGGCTTGGTCCCCACTAGTACTATGAAAGATATGTATAATAACTTTGTAAACCTATTGGTAACTATAAATCAATTATTGTTGGACTTCACTAGAGGTGATAGCTCAATTTATGTCACTCATAATAAGGTCTGGCAATTAAAATTATAAGGCTAAAGTCTAAAGTAATCCAGAGATAGATAACTAAAGTTAGTCCATGTTATTGTTATAAGAAAAGGTATAATTTATCTGATAACCTAAAATCTTAATATATAATAGTACTTAAATGAAGACCTAAAATAGAACTATATTAAAACTATGATTCTTGGATACTTTTAAGTTGGCTTTTGCCCTGTGAAAAGGTATTAAAGTGGCCATTAGTTAGTTATCTGACACCCTTGAGGTTTTTTTTATAATTTGTGGATGGTTTTGGATAACAAACATCAGGTCACTATTCCAGACCTTATATCAATCTTATGAACAGTAAAGATGCATCAGAGCATACATTTTGGATCTAGATAGTTTTTATATTGACTTAATTGAGTTAGTACTATTTAGAAATTTTAAATATAGATCATTTAGGTAAATAAGCTAATCACTTGAGGAATTAGTTTATCTTATTAATTATTCACTGATTTTAAAATTAAAACTTTTCAGATCTAAAATAACATTTAAGTTTGATTATGATCTCTAAAACTTCTTTAAAATAAACATGAGAATTTATTTTTTTAAACTAATTAAGGTTCTACCTTATAAGGTGATTATATTTCTTGATAGATTTAGTCTTTTATACTTCTTTATATACTTCCAATAAGCTTTGTTATAAAGGTTAATTGCTCATCAGATAAGCCTTTTATTAGATTCTTCTGAATGCTCTATTTAATTATATTATGCTTCAGATATCTCAATAAATAGTTGCTAAAATAAACTAACAAAAATTATATAATAACAGTAAAGCCTTCTATTATAACATAGCAAAGCACATGCACAAATAAAGTTATATTTAACATCATATTGGGCTAAAGTTTATTAAAATAGTTTATTAGTCTTTTAACTATAAAATTAAAATATCTAAGATCACTTAAATAATATAAGGTAAGAATTTAGAAATGAGTTTCAAAGGTATTTTTACCTTGAATTTAAGGTAGATATAATATTTAGATCATAATAATAGTCACTTTAGGTAAAGGTAGAAAGAGGAAGTTTATATGAAAATAGAGGAATGACTGATAAAAGATATAATAAAAAAGTATGTATAGTTATAAGTTACAAGTCTCTTAAAGGGATATGTACATTAGTTCCTTAACTAATAATTGTAGATATTTAGATTACAGCTATAATTATCTTAGTCATAGTGATGAAGTGATTATGGTCAATCAAGCTTAACTTTAATAATTAGCATTAAATTATACTTATTATAACTAAAATTGAAACAAGTAGTATAATAAGAAGTTTAAAGAATTAAAAAGGCTGACATAGATATAGTTCAAAAATTAATTATGTTTAATCATTAGTGACAGGTTAGAAAGTACCATAAAAGCAGCTGTCAAATAAAAAAGGCTTCCAGTCTGTGTAATCAAGACCCTGTGAATATCCAAGAAATTCAGAAGAAGGAAATTAAATCGACTAAATAAAAATCTTGAGCTTTTTATAAGGGAAATAATAAAAAATATCAATTCAATCTACATTAAGTTAAATAACTGTAATGGTGAAAATCACAATTTTGATATGGCAACTTCCAAGGGCAGTAAGTGCAAGGAGGGTAACAACACCTCTGATATCTACAGTTGCATGCCTTTGGTAAAGTCAGAATATTGTATTGGTTTGATAGTACATTGGACATGTGAAATTGGGTCAAAGGATTGGACAACATAGGGTGATCTTAGTGTGTTGTAAAACTAGCAGATTAAAGGTCTTCAAGGATTTTAGACAACATATATGATAAAGGTGTCATTTGTTGCTTAGTTTGTCTCTCAGATATGGGAATTTGGCTATACTATGGAAGAGTCTAAACAACACCAGGTAAAGCAAAAATAGTAAAATAAGGTTTATTCTGGGGATAAGGTAGATAATGTGTATTCTGCAGCAGTCCTTAGATGAGGATATCATTTTTTAGAAATTGTGGGTATAAGATGGCTATGTGGTGACGGCAGGGCTAAGTATGACGAATAAAAATAATAGGTGGGGAGTTTTAAGCTCCTACAATCTTTTAAGAGATTGCACAAATTAATAAACTAAATTAATCTAACTTGTTACTTTTCAGAGTTATGAAAACAGGTACCATTTAAATAGTTAGAATGTATAAGAGAGAGTTATTTCTTTTATTAAGAGTTTTGTTGATTATTAAACTACCCTGGTAGCTTTGGAGGATAACAGATTAGAAAGTTTGGGGTCACACTGACCCTTTAAATATATGTATTCCATCTGTTTTCCTTATAAAGTAGTCTAGGAGATTTAATGGTATGAAGCCTGCTACATCAGATAATAGCCAGTATGGATAAGCAAAGCAATAAATAAAAATTCTGATTTAGACTGAGGTATATTTAAAGCTCAAAAAAAGGCCACAAAATTTAACCCAAAACTAATAAAATTTTATAGCAAGAATTTTTGAAATTGATGGAGGCTTTTACCAAGGTTTGGCAAAATTGGATGCACGGGTAGGAACAAGCCTAGGGTTAGAAGAAATCTCAGCTGCACTATCAGTTCAACTAATAATTAGTCTGAAAATAGTCAAGTGTAAACAGAAGGTCCAATATTATGCACTGACAAGTGTGCTTCCAAGCTCTGGCATAGTAGGTACTCAAAGTTGAGTCACATTTAGAATGTAAATTCCACATTTAAAAATCCAGATTGTGACAGCATTTCAAGGAAACTAATTGTAAATTTAAAAAATTTGTGTTTGATAGAATTTGATATTATTTTCTTAGAATTTACCCTGTTTATTCTTATTTTAGAAAAAATAGTCATGTTACAAATCTCCTGATGGACCCAGATGGTGCCCCAAGGATTGAATTACCTCCCTAAAGCTTCCTTCTCACTTTTTTAAAGAGAAGAGGTAGAAAGGTTAGACAAGAGGGTATAATCCTTAAGGGGGAGGCATTAACTTTGTGTTCATCTACCACATGAGTAAGGAGACCCTTCTGGGATAATGGACTGACCAGATTTTTGGGATCTTTCTTTAAGATAAAAAAGGTGTTTAGCACAATCTAAATGAAGGTGTTATTCCTCATTACTTACATTAAAGAATTATGGGAGGGATAGTTATTATTAAAAATTTACATAATATGGATTATAACAAAAGTTAATTCTTGGTAAGAGTTTTGGTATTGATCATTGATATAATAATTACTTAATTTATATACTGTTTTTGTTACATTAAGAAATTTAGAAGAGTTTTTAATTATTGGAAATATGAGCATAAAAAATATAACTGATAAGAAATTATTCAATCATAAGTGGCAGATTAGGAAATTTGTATAGCTGAGAGCCTTTAATATAAGATTTATAGTTAAAATGTATAAATAAAAGTGACAGGTTAGACAAGTGTATGGTTTTATGGTCGTTGATGCAGAAATATAAATTTTTAAATTATAGCTTTAGTTATTTTTGGTAAGAGATTTGGGTATCTTTAATAATATAAGAATCATTATACTGTAAATATTTTTTAATTATTTAGCTAAGAGTAAAAGAGAGTTTTATAATTTGTAAAGCTATAATTATTAATAGTATAATCAATATCATGAGATGATTATATGATAATTCTTAGTGAGGAAAGGGTTAATGTTATTGATTTCTTGATATAATAAGCATTGTCTATATTAGATTAACTATATACAACTTTGGTTTGGGGTGAAGAAAGCTTTTTTGGTATAAAAGGTATTACTTTAAAAGTACACATATATTTTAGGGATGTATCTAGTTGCTTTTTGATGCAATTTAAGAATTAGTGATTATATTTTTTAAAGATTTATATACAAAATGATTAATTCAGATATTTAGTATAAAGAATATTAGTATAATTATATATACAAGATTAAATTTTATGGTAATATAAAAACTTTAATTTTGATATAAACAAAATGTTATTGTATGTAGGTATGCATGTAGAAGACATATTATCTCATGAACAAATGAACCAATATTCTCTAAATTTAATACAAATAATTAATAGTATTTGGTAATGCTAATAAACTGTTTTTAAATTATGATGCCTTTAATAAGGGTCATATATAAGATCTTGAAAGCTTATGAATTATAATGTAACTTTATATAGTTTAATCTGAGAATTATAGTATTATTTGGTCTTTTTGATAGGCTCATTAGTTTTTATAAGTGGTTGGTAGTCTATAATTGTTTTATAATTCAACAATTAGTTTTAACTGAGTGATTGGGAGTTTTATTTTAATTTTATGAGCTTAATGGTTTCAGGTGAGTAATTGATGGATTATTTGATTCAATAGTCCAATTGATTTTGTTGAGTGGTTGTTGGTTTCATGTTTATTTATTAAAATTTGATTTATTTAATCTTATTGATAGCCATCAACCAATATAGAAAGCTAATCAATTAGGATCATCCATAACTTTTTAGACTTACAAGTCCTAGGCAAAATGGTATACCAACGAGCACAAGGCTATGAATCTCTATATAGAAAAAAATTGGGTTTATATATTTATTATGGAGCACTTTATCTCATGAACAAATAACCAAAAATCACTAAATTGGCACAGATACATTATCAGTTTTGGTGATAGTAATATGATATATATTTAGAAAAATATAGTAAATTTTTTATAAAAGCTATAAATAGTATCAAAAATTATATTAGTTTATAATAGTATTAATATATCAATTCTGGCTGAGCGTTTTGGCACTATTTGTTCTATTTAAAGTTTATAGGTTTTTATAAGCAATCAAGTGTAGTTTTGAACACCTGCGAGCCTTTTCTCTCGCCTAATCGTCACTTTTACAATTTAAAAGTGACCAGAAAAAGTTTAGAGAGGTATACAACCAGCTTGTGAGATAGTGCACCTAAATAGCAGTAAACTAAGACCAAACTACATTATGAAATTAAGATAATACTCCTATCAGTGCTAAGCACAAATATAGATGGCCTGCTCAAGCTCCCACAAAACTAAAGTAATTTGAAGTACTTTTCTTTAAATAGCTAATCCACTTGCAAAGTTATTGCCAAAATAGCCTCAGTGCTATCAGCAATGGTTCCCAATCAAATCCAAGTGAATTGGCATCTACTTCTATGACTAACATGTAAAAAATACTTTTCATCAACATTGGAGGTACAAACCCCATTAATAAAAAAATCACTCAGCTGGGATGCAAGGTAGAGTCTAAAATGGTGGAGTCAGCGCCTGTTGCCCCTAGGAATTCCTTAGGAAATTCTGATATTATGGCGGCCGCTGGGCTCCCCAAAAGATTATCACACGGTCATGCACTTCAGCAGCCAGGTTAAACTCTCTAAGTGACCAATCTGAGACTCCACCTGCGGAGGTTGTAAACCCTAAAAATCACACAGATTTTCAAGGACCCACCCACACCAGACTTACAGAAAAAGTTCATGTGAGGTGCAGCAAAGTCATGATAATCAGTTATAAGAACTTCCTATGACACAAATCTATCCACAAACTCAAAGTTATAAAAGGATAAATTTCTGAAAATGCTACACTAGCGCTAGGAACTTCCCACAACATAAATCAATTTGCTCACTTAAAAATTATTTGATGCAAAAACAAACAAAGTTATAGTCAATTGGGGACTGTCTGTATGAGTGTGAAATATCCAATCCTAGCCATACCCGTGTTGATTAAGGGCCCCAGAGCGCCCAATGTGCTAGTAATCCCAAAGGGCAGAAACACCTAAAATAGGACTGAATGGAGTATGAGAAATGATATTTATATGATATAAAACCTCAGAGTATCTATAGTATTTCAAGGCTAAAAGTGCGATAGGAGAGATGATTCAGGATATCTAGAAGATAATTAAGCTAAAGGTAAAATAATTAAAAGGAAGATAAGTAAGTATATAGCTAGAGATAGCAAGATTAAGACCAGCTTAGTAAAACTATCAGCTTGGATTGCAAATTACAGTGAATCATAAATTTTCTTATAGATAATATGAAATGGTTCAATTATCCTTAGCCTAGTCGCTGGTAATTTCAGAACTCTAAACAACTATAGGAATCAATCCCTGAAGATTTAGATCAGATAAACTTTGAAAAAGTATTGAAATTATTTAAGATGATATTCAATACTTTGAGATAGCTCAACTCAAGTTATTGAGGAGCACATATTGGCATTCATTATTAAGTTAAATTTTAATAAGTCAAACTCCTAGTAAGAACCTTCACCCAAAAGAGGGAGATTACTGACACAGCCTCTGACATAAATTGATCCACATTCTTGAAAATTTTATTGTGACATTTCCCTAACAAAGTTACAGTTGAAGGGGAGCTGACCCTGACGCAAGCTGATCCAATTGCTTAATAAATTATCAGTTCATGAATTCAATGAAGTTACAGTCACATAAAGATCCAAATCTGAATGATCTGAAACCCATCAAATTTGGCAAAAAAAGTTTAAATGAAAGGAGATAATTTCGCGACACAACCAAGATGTCACTCAACACTGCAACCCAAGTTTTGCCATAAAGTATATATCAGTCCAAATGGTTATGTTCATGCGTAGAGGCGTGTCTTTCCATGACTTAAAACTGGTATAAATTACAATTTTCCATACTCCATGGATGTCCAGCAGACTATGAAGGTGATTTCTCCAGCCACTGCTGCCGTTTGGCGGGAGCACATTTTCACCACAAGCACTGACAATTGATGGCTTAAGACTTAGATCTCTAGACTTGGCTGTCTTCTTCAAATCTATTCAAATATTTACTGAGGACGCCCTGGAGTGGATGAAACTTTAAATTGGCCACTGCACAGTGGAAGACAGCATCAGCGAATATTTAAAGCCCTAGTATGCCAAGGCCTAGCTCAAATCTGGGATTTACTCAACAATGCCATGGAGTACAATTAAGCCTGCATGCCTTTTAAGTACTCTCAGGTAATCAGAAGTTTGGGGCAGTTGACATAAGATCTCATTTCCTATGTGAAGTTGTTGCTGAATGCTTCCACTGCCCTTGAATGGGCACTCCACACCATTCCAGTTGACGCAGAACTGTAATATTATAATACTATGTTTCCCCCTGAGGATGCACTGATGTCTATTACGGTCAGTTCCAGGAAACTGAAGCCTTACACTGATCATATGCGCAAATCCCACCAGCAACTGCATCCAATCTGCTAAAGTTAGGATAACCCAAAGAAAAGGCAGGCAATTGGGGACCTTCCAGGACTTATCACTGGAAGATACCATAAAGTGGTGCTAATGGTTTCACCACTTTAAATGAAGTATTGGATTCATGTTGGATCCAATATCAAACTCATCTGTGACTGGGCAGACTTGGGGGCACCAAGCCAAGCCACGAAGCCCTTTATAGCCGCAATTTTCCTCTCACAATATGGAGGGTATGGAGGGATAACACAACCCTAGCTAAAGAAGCGGATTTTTATGCAGTGGCATTATCCCCATACTGCACATATTTGGATCAAGCTCAAATTCTCACCCCAAGCAGTGACAGAGATGTGGGGAGCTATGGCCCCTGAACTCAGATGGCAATGGCTCCAGATAAGTATCCAGATCTAAACTATCAGTGACTGAAGGATGTCATTCACAGAACCCTCCTTCATGGCCTTTATGCCACCAAGGGCTTTTCACCATCAGAGGCGTACCAGAGGTGTGAAGCTGAAGTGCCCACCAAAGTGGCACATATATTAACTGATGGGTTTGGAATAGCGTTGCCATTAGGTTAAGGTGCCAGTAGAACTCCATCATGCTTGAGGTACCTAGAAATAGCTCCACTCAGCGTGCGGCCAAACCGCTTTGCATTGGTACCTACTGGGCTTCTCATTTGCTGATGCTCATGACTGGAAATATTTAGAAATTGATGCGGCAATGGCTCAAAGTATATAAGTCAACGTGGCCTCAATATGCACAAAGTAGAGGCATTCCTGAGCTGTGGTTTTAGCCTTGATGAGTCAATAAGCTGGATCATTAAAGGCAAGAAACTGGCTGATGCCCCAAAGCCGTTGCCCAAAAACAAGTCATATAGTGCCGCGGCAACTCAATCTGATGAGGCATCTTGGAATGGTGCCAGCAGTCATATCAATTATATCCATCAGTTAATCAGAGGCGGATTATCGGCCTCCAAGCCACAAAAGATACATTGAGGATGCTATTAACATCCTTCTACAATTGGTCAAAGAGGAGGAATTGTCCAATTTAATTGTAACGATTTACCAGGAGCTCAACAATGACCTGTTCTTGAGTTGATTATGACCATCATTGGGTACCAGAGCAAGGTTATATTGACATTTTGATACACGCTGAACTCAACTACTAAAAGTAACTTGAAGTTGGCATATGATTCAGAAAATCTATCTTTAAATGGAGCTGATTCATTATTCTAACCAAACTGCTCGGTTAGTTACTTTTCCAGAACCTTACAACTGACTGTGAATGGTGATGTGTCCATGAAGCGATCTGCATTGGCCTCTACTTTTACGGTGCGGTCTGGGAGTTCAGGTAAACCAGTTGCGATTATATTACCAAATACCTACACCATACAGTGAAGGCACTATATGAGCTAACCCATGGATGAAGATGAACATGTTCGCCATGCTATGCTTCATCCGCATACCTTACCTTAGCCACATTGTTTATGTCAAACAGATGGACGTCAAGAAGGTCTGCAAGTTCCACTGCAAGACAGGGAAAACGATGGCTCAGTGCTATCATAAATAAAGGGAGACGACCTGGGAGTTCAATTATGACCCAATTAGCAGAATCACAAAAGTCATATCAAAACCCTTCTCTGGCCAAAAGCTAAGAGTGAACCCTGCGGAACCTCATGGAGGTAGCAGA
The DNA here is from genome assembly GCA_022478985.1 of Massospora cicadina. Taxonomy (NCBI): domain Eukaryota; kingdom Fungi; phylum Entomophthoromycota; class Entomophthoromycetes; order Entomophthorales; family Entomophthoraceae; genus Massospora; species Massospora cicadina. Next base: position 73,983 of record JAKSZP010006778.1, read on the forward strand.
CATGAAGAGGCAGCAGCAGGAGCTGGACGCCGCCTTCAAAGAGGCGTAGGAGTGGGAGGCGTCTAAGTGGCCTGAAACTGATAATGAGCCCTTCATAAACCCCAACTCTGAAACATACAATATGGATGAGGGGATGTGCCTTAACCAGATGCACCCTGACTGTCCCAAGCGGAGTGGGCGGAATAGGAGGAAGAGCACTGGCAAAAGTACAGCACCAAAAGATAGCCCAGTGAGGGATGACTATCCTTCAATCCTAACATTTTAGCAGCCAACGCTGATAAGTGGAAGCTTGGAAAGAAGTCAGCATGGAAACTTCCTGCAAAAAATCCCAGTGCTAGAAACCAACCACCCTCTAAAGCAGTAAAACAGCTAGTGTCAGATAAGCAACACCTAGTTAGAAAGAATGATCCATCCAAAAAAAATTTAATATTTCTGAAAATTGTTTAGGCGACTGCTGCCTAAAACTACAAACTATTCAGGTGCATCAAAGGCGCTCCTCAAGCTGGTGTTCATACTGTATACTTTATTGATTATAAGGAACAGGGGATGGCGATGGAGTACCTGGTGCACAAAATACCTAGTAATAAAGTACCCGTCCCCACCAACTGTCCTTGAAGATCACCAACAACTCCACGGCCGCCCTCAGTAACCTCCGCCACCAAAGAGTCCAACTACATCTGTGACTCTTTTCAAGATCAATTTCGCCTCATACCCATGGGTCAGTCAACTGGGAATACTTATCATTACAACAAATTCTAGGGGGATGGCTAGTATACAGACAAGGGCGATAAAATTCATCATGAAAAAAATATTATTATTAGCCTGATTTAGTACTATAAACACAAGCATAAACACATAAACAGTGGTGGTGAACTCAATCCAAGCATCAATGCGCTACCAATGGTCTCTTCAGATTGGGCGCCAGCCCTATGGATGGATCACTAGTTATTATTTCTTTAAAAGAATATTAACCTTGAATTCGTGTATGAGACCTACTCCAGAAGGATCCTAGTAGATAAAGCCACCAATAGGAAAACTGGTAGGAGCCTCTGAGTGGTCGCCGTGTATGCCGCGCCAAAGCCCCACAAAAAGCAAAAGTTTTAGGAGTCCTGTCAGAGGTGCCAACTGACGCAGCTATGGTCATAGTAGGAGACCTTATTTTTTGGATGAAAGCGAATTGGGATACGCTTCCAATGAGTGAGCGCCCCAAAATTTAGACCAAGGACATACTGAAGTACCTGGTCCTGTTGCGGATGCGCCTCACAATAGATGAAGAGGACGACGACCTTGCAAACCTCATACAGTGGATATAAATCTCTAGAGGAGTGCCACAGATAGGTTCTCGCCTGGTTTATGTGCTGGTATCATCTAACATAAAGCCGCTGACTTCAAGTATTGAAGTCAGCCTAAACTCTGAAAGTGACAATATTATTGTCCAAGTAGAAGGTGATCTGGACAAGTCCCCTAAACGCTGATAATGTAAGATCTCACCAGCAACGTTGGAAGGGCGGGGAGAGGCGCCAAACCATCAAAATTAGGGTTTGATCATCTAGTCGCTTACTTGGACTGGCAACCTAGGATTTACCCCTTGATCAATGATTTTGGGCCAAGGATAAACTCAAACTTGATAGCATGAAGTACGAAAAAGCTTAACACTACAAACAAAAAACCACCTTAAAGCAGATAAGGAGACATTGGCTAACCTGAAGCTTGCATGTCAGGACAGCAAAGATGAAGGAGCAAATACTGTGCAATGTACAAATGCAACTGAGCCGTATTGAAGAGCAGGAAGCTAAGCGACGCATGAATGCTTCCTATTGTCTTAAAGCTCCTAGGGATAATAACTAAAGAGAGCCTGGCAAGCCTCATGGAAACTTAATCCCAGGCAGAGTACGTCAGGTCAAAACATTATCAGGTACAGTGTCCTCAGATTAGCAACAATAAATTATGAGATTAACCAATTATATAGCAACTTTTCTAATTCCGTGAGATTAGCAGATCTGTACTGAAGCCCTCATTGATCTAACCAATCTGGCGCTTGGGGAATTCTCAACTGATGACAGAAGCGTTATATTTCGGTGATATCGTTAAGATACTCTATAAGGGTTGCACAGGTCAAATTTACCAAACAACAGATGGACTATGTGAGGATCATTGGTCCTTGATTTGAGTTAAAGATATAATAAAAGTACAAAGTAATTAGCTCCGACCACAATACTTTATTTTCTTTTAATATAAGCAGATCCCTTCTGCTTTGCTCTATCAAACATAGTATCAATCCTCCTCCTTCAATCCCATCTTGCTTATATATCAATGACTATGGTCAATACTACTCCTTAGCTCAGACTAACTGGTTCTGCTGTATTCTCATTGGCTCTGGCAGGGTATGGTATTCTTAAATTCTCTATTGGCTTAATTTGAGGCGATCTACTCAATATCTTCCAAAATGTCAACATTGCCTTATTGCTTCTTTTAAGGCGATCAAATAATGACCTTTTCAACCCAATATTGCCTCATCACAGGACGCTCAATTATTTGTACACTATTGATCATGGTTGGCAGATTCTAACCAATCCGCCGTAGCTTTTTAGGGCTTATTGTCCTGTCATATCAGAATCTCAACATTACCCCCTTGATTGACAATAAGTCTCCTATTATTCTTATGCCCAAAGGAACTTTGTGTGCATTTGTTTAAAATAAGACCACTTTCAGGGTCCTTGATAGTATATGCATCACCACCTGTTTTCTAAATATTTAAATGGAACAATTAATATGCTAGCCAATTTTGTGCTTATGACTAAACCTGTGCTGGTCATGGAACAGAACAGGCTCTCCATCTTTAAACTGGGCTAGCCAGCTACGCCAATCCCAATCAATGGACTGATTTTATATATTTTTTGTCAGACTGAAGGAGTACGCTTTGACTTACAACTTGATTAATGTGTTGGCTAAATTAGTCAAGTAACATTGGGGATCCATTCTTCCAGTATCTTCAAAGCAGGCATAGAGCAGTTACAGAAGTTCAGGGTGTCATCCATATAGCAATTGAAATGGAATCTTCCCCGTGGCAGAATGATAGATAATGTTATAAGTGAAAACAACGGTGGAAAGGAAGAAGCTCCAATCTGAAGGTCAATCTGCTACTAATTTATGGAGTATGTTCACTAGAGTCCCATTAAATCTCTCAACCATTTTATTAGACTCAGGGTGAAATGGGGTATCAAATCCCGCGGATGGCCATAAGCTCATTCAGTTTTGGAAGGATGTGGAGGGGAAATTAATTCCAATACTAGTAAATATTAACTGAGGGCAGCCATGCTGCTGGATAATACATTTCATTATGAACTTGGCCACTGTGACCGCCCTCATATCCTGCATCAGCCGTGCTTCAACCCACCTAGTCAATTGGTCAATTGCCACCAGAATATATTTGGACCTTTTTAGTTCCCTTTGGAAGAGGGCCAATGACATCAAGTGAAACCGTATGCCAAAAAATGTGGTTTCACTAACCGGTATGAAGCCTTCTGGAAGAACAGCGTTTCCACTTGGCACTGGTGGCAGCAGGAAATTGTTTTAAGCACGTCAAAGTTCATGCTTTCCCAATAATACTGGTGGTGCAACAATTTCAACGTTTTGCGCATGCCATCATGTATAACTGCCTTATGTGCACTCATGATAATGTTAAGATGTGCAATAGCCGTGGGAAGTTCACCACAGAATTGACAATCCACTTGTACAGCTCACTATTCCGTTAGAAGGTATTTGCTCACATCTTGTTTTTTGCTTTTGTGACTTGATGCAGTTCATCGTCATATTATGTTCCGCTGAACATTTTTTTGTACATAATGTCGCTCAGAGATTCTGTGACAGCAACTGTTGCATTCTAGATAAGCAATTGCCGTTATGGTATTTTGCACCAGGTCAGTGGAGGATCTAAAAGTCGTTAGCCTGCAGTTTGAGGGCCCATCGTGCTAGGCGCCCTTCAGGCTCCTTGAGGTTCTGCAACCAGTGTAACAAAGCATGGTCCGTTATGACTTTAAACTCTAATCCATGCTAATACACCCTAAACTTCTTATATGCATATATCACCACATAGAACTCTCACTCAATCACAGTATAATTACGTTCATGGCAATTCAGGCTCCAACTTCAGTTTTCCACCGGGTGCTCCACACCCTCATCATCTTTTTGGGACATAACCGCCACAACGGCGGAAAGGAACGCATGCATCTGGATGATAAACTCTTTACAAAATTTGGGTAGTGCAACACTGGTGCACTGATTAGAGCCATCCAAAGTGTATCAAAAGGTCATTGACATCGTATATTCATTCAAAACGCGGCATCCTTTTTTATAACTCAAACAAAGGACCTCCAATACAACTGAAGTTGGTTATAATGCAGTGGTAGTAGCTGACCATCCCTAAAATACTTTATATTATGCTCACTTCTTGGCGTAGTCATCTTTTGGATGGCTTCCGCCTTATCTGGTTGTGGCTTCAGCATTGTCGCATCTACCACAAACCCAAGGTACTCCAGTGGGTCTTTGACAAGTGGCATTTATGGGACTTGATCTTGATGTAGGCCATAGCAAGCCGGCAGTATACCTCCTCCAGATGGACAAGATGCTCAGAGAACGTTCGTGAAAAGATGTTAATATCATTAAGGTATAAAAGAACGCATGAAAGCTTCAGGTCTCCAAGGATGGTGTCTATATCCCATTGAACATAGCTGGGGCATTACACAGCCTTTGTGGCATATGGATCAGTTGGAACAGCCTTTGGACATGATAATGGCTCATTTCTACTGTTCTTCTGTGGGCAACTCGATCTTGCAGTAACCTGATAAAAATCCATTGCCAAAAAGTAACAGGCTCCCCCTAATCAATCCATAGCATCATCAATCTGTAGCAAGGGATATGATTTCTTCTTGGTGATACTATTGAGCTTCCAGTAGTCTATTACTACCCGGTTGGTACCATACTTCTTTTTGACAATTAGGACAGGAAAATCACATGGACTATTTTCCAGTTCAAGCATCCCTTTCTCCAGCAGCTTATCAAATTCCTCAGTTACTAATTCTCAGCTGTCCTAGATCAGCGGATCAGCCAAGACCTGATGGGTGAATGATCCCCAGTGTCAAATTTGATGTACCCTCCACAAGCGCAACCAAAATTGACTATTGACAGCAAAAATCTCGTTATACTTTTGAAATAAAGTTATTGCTTGGTCATTCAGTTTTTAATTAACCTTTATAAAATTCTTCTTTGTTACCACTTTCATTATGCTGGGCTTCAGCTTGATGGGTAGACAAAATTATCCAGTAACCTGTCCTCTGAACTAAATAAACCTCCTCAACTGAGGTCAAATGTAAATATGCCCTATTTGATGTCAGCGGATTTGCAATGGTTCGTTCTGTAGATTCGCTAGCAACACATTAATCTCCCCCATGTTCTTTGAGTATAATGACTGGAGCCACATGGGGCTCAAGCTGCATTTGCTGATAAGGCCCAATAATCTTTCCTAAGGAGCCCATCTTGTACTTTCACATCTAACTCGGTGTTTACAATTACTTGGTGGCTGGAGGGGATGGATATAGACCTGGCAGCTCGTAGAGGCAATCTTAGATATTTATATATCTGCTGTGGAGAGGCTTGGTCTTCCTCTTTAATCAATGGTAATGCACCAGAATTACACCATCACTATAGGCAAGGTTGACATGCCCCATATGCACCGGATCCTTTAGAGCTTCACTGGAGGTAAAATAACTTGGAATATACTTCCCCAAAATTTCAAAGGTTTTCTCTAGTATATTGATGACAGCACCAAAGTGTCGCATAAATGCTATTTCAATTATAAGTTATAATTTGCTGTTGGTAACATTATTGCCAGAGCTACGACGACAATTGACTCAAACCACAAGGGCAATGCACTATATGCACCCTCTGAGACCGTGTTTTCCACTACAGCAGTCCCATATACTATGCAATGTTCCACATCAGGCTTTAACATCAACTTCTCCACCAACTTGGTGGAAACTATGTTGACTGGGCGCCCATATCTATTATAGTGCAAACTCAATTTTTTGCTTCAAAAATGTCAGTATGTACATTCAGAATTAAGAATATTAAATGTTATTATGTGAACATTTAAGGGTTCTCTTTTCCCAAGGAAGCCCATAATCTTCTCACCAACTTGGGGTATTCTTTGGCAATAGCATCTACTGGGAGAGCGACGTTTACACCTTTCAGTGAAGGTGCATCAGATGTTGGGTCTATCTCGTTTTAAGAAGCATGGTCAAACATTTGGCAGGTGCACAGCTTCAGTTGCTCCTGAGGTCCTTCATCTGCTGTGGCCTTGGCTTCCGTCCATGTCTTTACATTTACTTATACAACCAGTTGCTGGTATAAGAATCTGTCATCATATTGGGGACTTCCAATAGATACACAACATTAGGTTCAGGTGGGAAGTTTGGGGTTGGGATAGCGAAGCTAAAGAGTCCTGTCTCTACTCCGCTTCATCTTTTCCCTGGCATTATTGATCCTGTTGCACGTAATGAACTCAACGGTTAGGGAAACTCCATGAAAGATGCCAAGGCAATCGCATTCAAAAATTAACCCTGTAGTGACCACGTTCTTGGTTCTCATAAGATGGGCCATCCTGATAATCTAATTATTAACGATTAACATAATCAGGGCCAGGGTGATAAGATGATTGCTGACAATTGGCGTAACTAGGTCCAGGTTGGTAGTTTTTGCTGCTGACAATTTTCATTATCAAGGCCGTAGCAGAAGTCAAACTTTTGGGTAACTCAGCTGAGGGCGAGGCGCGTGATTATAATAAGGCTGGGGTTACTAGGCGGGATCTGAACAGTTTAAGAGAATTACACAAAATAATAAGGTTCAGTGACAGTGTCGGTATGTTTCTGCTCTGTATTAGGTGGAGAGAAAAGCAGATAGACAGCGCAGAAACTGAACAATTTTGAGCAAGGGTACGTCGTCATCCAAAATTGGAGTCATGACATTGTAAAGCTTGCAGTATGGCTTCGCTGAGGAGGTCATTGCAATGCACACATCAGATTTGGATAAAGTACCTGCTCCAATTAACACATGGGCTTCCGCCATAAAGCAGTCGCAAATGCAGTGAGGGTCTCATTAAATTGTAAACCAATAGTCAAGAATTCAGCCTTTCGGTGCCATCTTTACAGTACCACTGAACAGCTGCAGCACAGATTCCTTCACTTCCTGGTATGTAATGAAGCTGCTTGGAAGGTAGCAGGAGATTTGATTGGCACTCTTAACATCCAAGGTGTATGCTAACAGTTTAATTTTACGCTGATCCAAGGCGCCATCTGCTGCAAACTCAAAATGTCTAAAGAAGCCGTGTATATTCCCATTGTAATCAAATGGAGGCAGTTTATCAATACACACCTCCTCCTCCCGCTCATAACTGCGACCTTTTGGAGCATACTTAGGGATAGGTCAAGCCTCATAAGAGTTTTTTAGATGGGGAGCTGATCCAGAAAAGATTGGTTTGTCCGCTGATTCAGAAGTAGTGTGGGCCTCTTTGATGGGCGATACAGCCATTACTTGGGGTATTGGCTCTCCAATACTAAGCCATTTCCAGAGCTGCCCTCCTGGGGGTAGTAGCTCATGCCAGTTCCATGTTCTTTTCAATACAAATTTTCCTGAGCAGCCCTTGGCGCTCATCCACTTCCCAATGAAGAGTCTGATAGATACCATCCAATTCAAGCTCTGCAAAATGCAGTCATTTAGTAGTGTTGTCCAAGAAATTAGCAAGTTGCTTGTTTTGTTTCCAAGAATTTACATTTGATTAAAAGTGCTGTCAAGATGGTTTATAACGTTGTTCTGCTCCTGAATGATCTCATCCTGCTTTTTAGCACCGCGTCTAAAGCAAGTTTGAGTTCCATATATTCAACTAGTTTAGTGTGTCATAAAGGTTCCCCGTCAAAGCAAGTTTGATAAACATGGCCAGTGACTGGAAGTTTATTATTTTTGTGGTTGATCAATGGGCCCCCTGTAGTGAGCACCACTATTATATTTTTTGACTATATTGCTGGGATACGCCATAAGGGTCACACAGGTCAAACCCACTAAACAACGGATAGATGATGTGAGAATTGTCTTTTCTCAAAACAAATTAAAATATAATAAAAGTACAAAGCAATTAGATCCAACCTTAGTACTTTACCCATTCTAAATATAAGCAGATCCCTTCTGCTTCGCTCTTTTAATTCTAGTAAAAATTCCCCTCCTTCAATCATCCCATCTTTCTTATATATAAGTGAATTCAGTCAATACAAACTTTGGCTCAGACTATTTGATTCTGCTGTATTTCCATTAGCTCTGGAAGGGTATGGTATTCTTAAATTCTCTATTGGCTTAGTTCAAGGCGATCTACTCAATATTTGTCAAATGTCAACATCGCCTTATTGCCTTATTTAGAGGCGATCCAATAATAACCCTTTCCAACCCAATATTGCCTCATTACAAGGCGCTCGATTATTTGTACACTATTGATAATGGTTGGCAGATTCTACCCAATCCGTTATAGCTTTTTAGAGCTTTTTGTCCAGTCATACCAGAATCTCAACAAGGAGGAGCCTCACAGATGAAATCTTAATCAACGAAGATAAGAAAGAATTAAAGGAGTCAATGAAAGAGAAGGCACTGGGACCTGATAACATGTGCGTGGAGATATACAACACTATCTGCAACTGCATTTTACCAGAGCTCACCTGCCTCCAAAACTCCTGTCTCCAAACCAAGCTCCATATTCCAAGAGGCCATGAGATTCCAGATTATGCTCTTGTACAAAAAGGGGCTCCAATGGCAACTTGGATACTGGTGGCCAATCTCTTTTTTGAGCACTGAATATAAACTACTGACGCACACCTTGTCTTTAGGATAATGGCCACAGCGCTACAAACCTTTTATAAGGCCCAGCATGGCTTTGTCCAGGGCTGTACTATCTGAGACAGCATATACGCTGTACAGAACGTGCTGCAGGACATGCAAGGATCTCATAATGGTTATCTCATGTTTCTTGACATGAAAAAAGCCTATGATGGGTAGCATGGCCCTTCATGCATGCAGCATTAAAGCAGTCAGAATACCGACGCTTTCAGCTCCTGGATCGTTGCCCTGTACTCAGTTCTTATGACCCAGGTGATTGTTGCCAATGGTTTCATGAACGATATCTTAATTGTCTAGGGCCTCCATTAAGGTTATTGTATGTCACCAACCTTGTTTAGCTTTGCAGCCAATATCCTCATGGTAGCAGCAGATGCAAAGCTCAGGAGCCTAGTCCACCCAACCAATGCCATTGAAGATGCAGGCCTTCGCTGATGACATAGTAGTGGGGATGGACTCACTGGATGACCTACAAGGCGCTGAGGAGCTCGTGGTCCTTACCAATCAGCATCAAACATGAAAACAAATATTGACAAATCTGCTGTGGTGAGTATCAGTGCCCTAGCTTCAGCCATTATCCGATATAGTACTGATCCAGTATACCAAAATAATCCACTACCTCAAGATTTTATTTACTTAAAAGGTTCTGTGGTAAATGAAACAGAATATGCGGTAACGTTTAGCTTGTCATCCCAAATGGCCTGCTGGAAGCACGCGCACCTCAACCTCAAAGATGATTTTCTGTCAAACATCTTTATTTTTCCAAGCTCTGGCACATCTCCCATGTGCTTCTGATGAGCCTAACCTTGGATTGGAAAATGAAGACAATGCTTCGCATCTTTTTCTGGTACAAGTCAAGAGCACTTATTGCATTGATAACTTAATTAAACTAAAATTTGAAATTGTATGGGTCTTATTAATTTTGAGACCCACGTTCAAAGGATATGGACCAGGTCTTCCTCCGCATGGTGCAAACACACATACACTTCCTGACCCTCACATAGAATGTTAACTGGGAAAGAGTCCAGGGCCGTCAGGAGTTGATATTCTTGCACACCTTGTGGGAGTGGATGACCACCCACCCAAAAATGCCCTCCCAAGCAATGAGCCTCATTACTGGTGGTTGTTTAACTGGGCAGTGCGCCTAGGTGGCAGGTCATCAAAGCTTTGGTGCGTGATGCTGTCAGATTTGAAGCAATACAAATCCCTTAATTCCGCAATGATTTCCGCCACCATCTGGGAAATATAATAAAATTTATCACAAATTCGCTAGCAAGGTGACAAAAAAATTTCAATAAGTCACCTTGATTAAATATGGGAAACTGCTCCCAAAATTTAGTTACAATCAGCCCACTCAACCCTGATAACTCAACAACTGGGTGGAGGAGGGACATAATACCAACTCCCCCTTAAAGAGTTGATATTAGGCCTAAATTCCCATTTGGTCTCCCTCAAGCAATGGTCTGCCACCTGGCAGATCCTGCACCATGCAATCTAGTTTGGCAAACATAGAGGGCTGGACTACCCACACAATGACTGTCCTGTCTACTCTGAGCAGGAGGTAGACATCAGCCACGGATGATATGAATGCACCATATTCTGAAAATACAGGTCCACAATGTAACACCTCTTGTGAGGCATAGAATAATTAATGAATCTGCACCCCTTGCAAGACCTCTTTTTTGCATCCACCCTGCGATCATTCCTGATCCAGCTGTGACCCTTCCTTTACTATTAATTTATATGGGTTATAATCTCAGCTAGCATTGCTAATCATTTTGCAATGAGCGCTCCACTACAAAGGTCTGGTGCTAAAGATGATCTGGATCTTATCAGACCAGCTCAAGCAGATCTCTAAATCTTTGCGCCTAATCCCAGGGTGGTACAAAGATGCACGTCTGGATTTCCCCGCTGTATCAATTGTAATATATGACGATGCAACTAGTCATCTTAGAACACATTGCCTGTAAGTCCGCCTATGCTAGAACTGTGGCTGGCGATGGCATTCACTAGTAGCAATGGTCAATGATGCTTGCTGAATAGCAGCTTTTCCCAGTCCTTTATTATTGGCGAAAACCCCATTTACGCCCTTTCTCTTACTTATAATATTTCTAAATAAGTATGGAGTTTTTAAGAAAAAGGTGTGCACATCTATAACCATAAGCTAAGGTGGGGTAAAAATACTAGACAGGTTCAAAATCTGTTCTGGATAGGATGAACATAATTTCCTCTTTCCCCTTTTATCGCTATTCAATAAATATGGAGTTAAAATGAAGATAAGGGTAGTTGCCATGCAGGGTGGTTCTTGTTAGTGCTGTATCTTTTTTAAACCAAAAAATTTAATAAACAGTAGGTAGTTTTTGGTTATTTAATAAGTTTAACAATTGGTTTTGATTGACTAATTGGTGTTTTTAGTTGATTTGATGGGCTCGTTGGTCTCAATTAAGTGCTTGATGGTTTAAAAAATTTGATATTTTAATTGATTCTGCTGAGTGGTTAATGGTTTTATATAGTTTTAGTAGTTTTATTTTTTTTAAAATTATCAAAGGCCATCTACCAATAGTAAACTTACCAATTAGTATCATCTGGTAAATTTTAAACTAACAAGCGATGCTAGGTAAAACAGACTATTAATAAATTTAACACTAAAATTTTATGCCCCTGCCAACACCTTCTTCCACCAGCATCTCCATAGGGTGATAGAACACTTAGTTGAGGGTATTCCCATCAGAAATTTTCCTTTCTGATTTTGATGAGGATGCTAAATATGAAATTGAGGAGCTCACTTTTGATGCGAGCTGCACTTGCATTAATGCAGTGAAAACTTCTCTTTTTGACCCCCATTAGCCCAAAACCTGCTGGCATATCAAGACATTTAATTGTGTGCCAGCTCTCATCACTTTCGCTGAGCATCAACTTGCTCAATATGTTGAGGCGATGGACACCGCCAGCCTCATTAATGAAGAAAACCCACAACTATACCTCCTTATGCCTCATGTCGCTGATGCCCCTACCCTGATGTTGTCTGCCATGATCCACCAGCTAAAGCATTCCAGAAAAAGGTTTCCCCAAAGCTGCCTCACCATCTGATATGGCTTCCTAGGTTGATAATATAGGGGCTATATTAGTAATTTTTTATTTATATTAATCTTTTGTTTGGCCCATTTGCAAATAAAGTTGTGTGGTGGCTCCCCCTTTTTGGTTGGGCACCACTAGTGCTAAAAAACACTAAAACTTTATATAAAAAAATTTTAGATAAAAATCTTTCTTTTGCTTCAATGCCTAAATCAAAGCCAAATTTGGATTTTTTAAAAAATACAAAACATGACCACTCAATTGAGCCAAAGCTTACCAATGTCAATGCAATTGACACCTGCTGCCCCAGCCTGGGGTGGTGGTGCACCGCCATCCGGCATCTTTCAGCCTCTGCTGAAGCGTACCAGGGCTGGCTCTGCTAGCCCTCCCAACGCTACTGGGCGTTATGTCCCCCTCAGGACTTGGTCCACCACCTTGCAAGCTCTCAGGCAGTGCTCTGGAGCCCTTTGGTGCTCTCACGGAGCAATTTACATTTCAGCCTTCAGGTTTAATTTGGGAATCTCTTCCCAAATACAAGAGTGGCCATCATTGAGATGGCCACAGCAGTTTTCAAACCTGCTGGCTATATCAACTTCCACCCCTTTAAGGGGTACTTTGACCTTGGCTTACACTCTGAAGCTGATGCAGTGGCAGCAGCCAAGCTGCAATTAATTTATAAAAAATTCCTTTGCCCACCATTTGCACCCAGCTCCCAGATGAGGCCACTTTGGTGGTCCAGTTCGCCGGGTTGCCCTCCTTCCTTTCCCCCAAACGCCTCTGCCATGAGCTTATGGAGGGTTTGGCCATTTACAACGCAGACCCTGTGTTGCAGTTCATAATCTCCATGGGGCATATCATCTGGCAGGCCCTCGCACCTTCACGATGATCCACCCATTTTATCACAACACCCACCTCATGATTCCCCCCACACACTTATCAGGTCTTCCCCTGATCATCCTTTTTGGGCATACATCAAAAATGGCCGCGCCATCTGCCCCTTGTGTTTTGAGCTCGATCACTCAAAGCGCAAGTGCCCTATGGCTTCTGCTTCCTCCACTTCCACCGCTCCCCCTCTGGTGCCACCCCAGCAGCTGCCTCGCCCCAATTTTTCAAATGGGTCATGATCCTCCTGCCCCCAACCTTGGCAAATTCTGGCGTGGCTTCTAAAGCCGCAGCCAATAAAAAATATAAAAATTAAAAAAATTCTGTTGATTTATGGCGCCGTGAGCTGATGGCTGAAACAGTTTAACTGAGCTGCCATGGTTGACAGCTTGCAGCCAATAAGGTGCTGCAAACCTGCCAACTACAGTGGTTAGGGACAGCACTAGCTGATTTAAATCCATTTGAAGCGCTTGAATGGATTGATGATTTGGATCAGGCTTATAATGTTAAGCCAGATTATGCTTTGGAGGAATTCTTTGTCAATACTCAACATCACGCCCCCACCATTTTTTCCCTAAAACGGTTTTCCAGCTTTTAATGTATAAATAAAATGGCAGTTGAAGCTGCTGCTGCTCCTGCCAACACCTTCCTCTGCCAGCAACTCCATTGGGCGATGGAACCCCTGGTTGAGGGTATTCTTATCCCCAATTTCCCCAATGATTTTTGAGGAAGTTGCAAAATATTAGATTGAGGAGCTCGCTTTTGGTGTGAGCCAAGCTTGCATCAATGTGGCAAAAACCTCTCTTTTTGACCTCAACTATCCTCGAACCCAAAAGCGCATCAAGTCTTTCACTTGTGTGCCAACTCTCATCACTTTCGCTGAGCATCAACTTGCTCAATATGTTGAGGCGATAGATACCGCTGGCCTCATAAATGAAGAAAACCCGCAGCTATACCTCCTCATGCCTCATGTTGCTGATGCCCCTACCCCTATGTTGTCCGCCATGGTATGCCAGCTAAAGCGGGCGCCAGACAAAAGATTCCCCAAAGCTTCCTAGCCTTCTGATATGGATTCCTAGGCTGCTAACCTAGGGGCTATATTAGGAATTTTTTAATTTATGATAATCTCTTTGTTTAACACATTTGCAAATAATGATGTGTGGCGGATCACCCATTTGGGTTGGGCACCACTAGTGCTAGAAATATTTTGTATATAATTATATATAGCCTGGTTAAAACCACATTTCTGCCATAACCTCTTGCCATATTTCATTTTTTATTTTAGTAAAGGCATGGATTTTAAAAAAAGTATACATTATATATAAGACACGCTATCTCATGAACAAATGAGCCAAAAATCTCAAAAAAAATTGGCACAGGTCACTATAAATTTGGAATGGTAATAGTCTATCGTTCAAAAATATAAGATTATTTTATCAAAACTTATATTCTAAAATAAAAAGATCTAAGGTTTAAGTGGTAATCATATATTTGTTGGCTGAGAAATTTGGTATTAATAATATTATTTAAAAGGTTCATAGGGTTTGATAAGCGGTTAATGGTTTTTGGTTGTCTTATAAGTTTAACAATTGGTAATTGCTGAGTGATTAGTAGATTTTGGTTTATTTTGATAAGATATTGGTTCCAGGTAAGTGGTTGATGGTTTAGTTTATTTGATAGTTCAATAGTTTTAATTGGTTTTTGAAGTGATTAATAGTTTTAAGGTTAACTTGATAGTTTAATTGGTTTTGACTAAATGGTTAATGATTTAGATAACTTGATATGGTTAATTGATTTTGGCTAAGTGATTGGTAGAAATATTTGATAGGTCTAATAGTTTCTGAGCTTATTGATGACCATCTACCAATATAAAAACTAAAGCAGCTGTTTAAAATCATCTGGTAAATTAAATATAAGAAAAACTGTGCATTTTGTCTAATAGATTCTTAAATTACTGTAAGCTATGATCAATTGAACCCTCTAACTAGATTATATTTAAGGTGAGCCAACCTGGGGACAAACTGCACCAATGATGGATGAAGTGGATTCAAATTAATGGGAAATGAGGATAAAACCCAGAAAATCTCCATGCACGGCATATGATAGGCCAGAACTCCATGGATCGCCTTGCTATTCAATATCTTGGTTCAGGGCATTGGTGCGCAACACCAACACAGTCATAGTCATCCCCTACCCAAAGTTCCTGTACCAGAATCAAACTCAGGGAGGCTTTGGTAGAGGGTCCATATTTAACCACTGGGGTATCCTCCCCTTTGAATCCTCTAACTAATATAAGTTGAATATCTACTCATGTCAAGCAGACCAGCTATTTACATCACTGAAACGAAAAATAAAAAATGAATTGTTGAATAAAGATCTGGCTTTAGTAAATGCACTAAAAAGTAAAAAATAGTCAATAAAAAAGTGCCATAAAGTATGATTTAGTCAATAAAAAAATTCATTAAAAAGTTTAAAATCAATAAAAAATATAAATAAGCAGTAAAACCTTTTTAAAGTTGGTTATAATTCATACTTACTTTGAATTATTGCTTACAAGTACTAGAGCCCCATGTGGGGTAGCATAGCGCTTGATTTCTGATGCCTTGCAATTATTTATCCTTGAAGAACTTATGCCTGTGTCTCATGAAATATCCTTAATAAAAAATTTTTTAGACAAAAAACTATATATAGTCAGCACTGTGTGTTCTTAGTTTCTTACAGTTTATACTTGGACCCTATCAGTATAAACTCTAATTTGTATTTGGAAGCAAAATTTATAAGTCAGTTTGAAACATGGCGCTGACTTCAAAAAGTTTTTATTATGTTGGAATTATGTTGACCAACCATCTGATTCTTATTAATTTTCAATCTTATATATTCTTAAATTTTTAGATTTTATTTGATATATGCCAACCGGGGGACAGACATTACCAAAACTGAAACACCAAAACAAACCAAACATGACCAACAGCCCAAAATGAGCAGCTAGATACAAAATGAGGAAACGACCAACCAAGTGGTACAGCGGCAAACCACTTTACCCATCATGGTGGAAGGGGAAGGGGGATCAGGGGGCTCATCTGTGGGTTCCTCATCATCATACAGAGTGCAGGATAAGACAGAGAGCAAGAGCGTGGGGTTATCAGCTTATGTGGGGTGAATTCGCAGAGTACCAGTTGTTTGAATAAATTTTCAGCGTAAATTGCACCTAAGTAAATGGGCAAACATTTTCTGATTGAATGTGGATGGCAGGAAGTTGGGAGAGTAAAGCGGAGCTAGTGCAGGTAGCTATAGGTTTGTATTAGGAAGCGGATATCACTTTTTGAACGGTATCTGAGGCGTGTTTGTAAAGCTGAATAATGGCGTTTTTCGCTCTGTGGGGTCCAGTTTAGAGCGAGAATGGGAGGGGGGAGACCTTTGTCAAGCATTATCGCTGTGTGGGCTACAGCATTGCGGATGAAATGCATGCCAATTTGGGCAACAGCTGCCACAGTGAAATGATGTTGGGTGCATAACAAATCATCAATTGGCTGTGGGGCATAAAAGCGCTGAGGGATCTCAATAGGAGCTTATAATGGGATAAATTCTTCCATGTTGACTTCAGAATCTTCAATCATATTACCCATTTCATTGGTTTCATCCAATAATATCCATGTGTTCATGTCATAAAAATTCTTGTTTTCCACAATATTGGTGGTTGAGGCTTGCAAATGGGTTGGGGTACTTTAGTAAACCGTTGTCCAAACTTTTGCATGATTGGTGGAAAAATTGGTGGCACTGCGCTTAGGAGGGGCCTGTTTGCTGCTGTGGGTGTAGAAGCAACAGATTTTGGAGGAGGTGGTAGGTTTGCACCCCATTCTGAGAGGGCTGTGGGGACATCAGCAGATGGGGAGCTAGTGGCGTAGTCTGCTGATGCATTGGAAGCAGCAAGGTAGGGGCAGATATGCTTCAAGTGATCCAAATTGAAGCAGGATAAACAGAAAGTTCGCTCACCCTTGACAAAGGCCCAGAACGGGTAATCAGGAGCAGATGCAATGAAGGCGCGAGGGGGAAGCTACTCTGCAATGTTATTAAAGTTAGGCTGACCATGGTGAATGCCTGAGGCCCAGCAAGGTGTGTGACTCCATTGGGGACCACAAATTGAAGGATGGGGTCAGCGCCGTAGACTGCCAAACCTTCCATCAGCTCATTATGAGAACCGCAGGGGAATGTACGCGGGCAACCCAGCAAACTGAACAACCAACATGATTTCAGTGGGGAGCTGGGTGCATGTTGTGAGAATTAGGGTGCCCTAGAAAACCAGGGGCACAGTTGCTGCAGTGGCAGAATTGGTTTCACATGTGAAACCTAGATTGAAATATCCTTTATGAGGACACAAATTGATGACCCCGGTGGGTTGCATCACCACCTGTGAAATCTCAATAATGGCTTTGTCTGCATATGGGAACAACTTCCCATTCTCAACCTGAAGGCTGAAATGCATGTGAGAGTGGAAGAGTACAAGAGGGCAGTGGGAAACCTTCTTGGATTGTGCGAGGAGGATGGTGAGATCCTTGGGCATAATTAACTGACCTAAGGATTTGTAAGGACTGGATGAACCAGTCTGAGCGCAGTTTTCCCCTTAACAGAAAATGCTGGGTTGGTGTTGTGATTTTAATATGACTGGGCGATAAGCTAGTGTTCTGGTGGATCATAAATTTAGATGTGAAGCGAGCTCTGAGGGTGAGTAATAAGTTAGAGCAATGCGAGGCGAATCAATCAAATCAATTAGGGTTCATAATTCAGGAAATTCCGTTGAAGCCTAAATTATCAAACGAACACTACATTGATAGCGAATAGAGATTGACTAAGCAAAATGTGTCAAATCAGTTGAAGAATACTGAGGGTTAAGGGTTGAGGATGGAGAGAGAAGTCGGGGAGGTTTTTGGAAGAAGAGAATAGAGGAAAGAAGAAGATGGAAGTAGAGAGTGAAAGCAGAGAGGGTCTGCTGGTTATATCTTATTATTAAAAAAGAGTAGCTGGGGCGATTGCCTCATATTTTATATAAGTTTATTACATTTATTTGAGAGGACCAACAATCTCCTTACTATTTGGCCGTTGCTAAGTGGAATAAACCTGGTGCAACTCGTTCAGTGGAAACAAGTCACATCAGTTAAAAGTTAACAGTGGTGCTCACTACAGGGGGCCCATTGATCAACTATTAACATCTTCATCATTGCACCTATGGCACAACTCGCTCGCTTTGATAGGGTACTACCCCCAGTTATCAAATTTTCTCAATATGAGGAGCTGAAGCTTGCTTTGGATACCTTACTCTAGGCGCAAAAAGTGCTTTTTCAGGAGAATAAAAACATTACTGAGCAGCTCAACCATGCCTTCCGCCAACTGCACCTGGTAGGTGACCACACCAACCAACTTGCCAACCTCTTGAGCAGAACGACAGAGCGGCTAGACTGTGCAGAGTATAAATTAAATAAGGTTGTTAAGGAGGAGGAAATCTGCAGTGACAGGCTGCCCCCATTTGACCGTGATAGTAACATACACAGGTTTTTCAAGCGGTTTGAGTTTGCCATAGAGGGGGCTTCCAATCAGAGGAAAGCTAAACTGTTGTTATCCGCGTTGGATGTTTCAAGTGCTGATCAAGTTACATGTTACTTTAAATATAGTACTGTAGCTTACCAAGAGATGAAGGAAACTGTAATTCGCCTGTTTGGGGGCAAAGTGAAAATGGCTCAGCGCAAGGCGGACTTAACATTATCTTTTCCAAGAAGATGAGTCCTTAATACAGTTTGCAGAGCAGTTCACTAATGAGGCTCATGTGTTGTTTGGTGCAAATGTCTTAACTAATGAGGAGGTGGGCATAGCGATGATGGTGGCTATCAAGCCCTATCGCGAATTGCATAATGCTATGCATACACTCTTCAGGAGATGCGGAGATACACAAAAATCATCTATCATTTACGCCAGTCTATCCGTCACCTTTAGTGCTCCCAACGTGGAGCAGAAGGATCCTGCATCTGCCACTAAAATTCCGCTAAATGAAGGTCCCAACAATATGGGGGCAATCCGTGGGTTACTCCTGGGTCACCTAACTCATGGGCGGGTCCTTTCTATCCCCATTATGATCAACCCGCTTATCCTCAGGCCTATAATAACCTGTGGATTAATAGTAGACCCAGACCTTCTGGGGTGATTCAGAGATTAGTGCCGGTCATAAATGCTTGTTTCTTGTGTGGCCAAACAGGCCATTATGCTGTTAGTTGTCAGGCCAAACGAAAGGTCCATGCAGTATCCGTTGTCCCAAATGAACATGGAAAAGGGTGAGCGGAGTAGAGATGGGACGCTCTGCTTCCGCTGATTCGAATTTAATTGTCCCTGCTGTTTATCATGAGTCACTTTGTGTCAGCCCTGGGGCAAACTCTGAGGACTTACTACATCAACAGATCTTTTACCATCTTTTAGCCTCAAGCTGAGGGAGAGACCCAAATAATGCAGCCATGGGGTTCTGCCAAGATGTGCATAAGCTGTACGCTTGGCAAATCCTTGAGCAGAATGATATAGTTGGAGGTGAACTCTCCGCATATGTCACAGATTTGGAGGGGTGGAGGTGGCGATTCCCGTAGAAAAGATTGCCCAGGAGCATCCTCATGTCAGGGCCAGTATGCTCACTTTTCTGGATAATCATATGCCCTTTATTTATGTTTATGTAACGACCACAAAGGGTTCTTCTTATTTGGAATGTACATATTGTGACATATTCATACAGAATACCAAAATCAGTCGATCATTGATATAGGCGCTCCTGTCAATATATTATCCACCAAGCTTGTGGCTAAGCTTCCGCTGAAGCCAGATGTGGACCACCAAGTAGTTTATGGGACTGCGGGGCACAGAGTACTGTGTCAGAAGGTGGATATAGCTCATTGCCTGAGAGGTTTGGGTCATCTGGCGCATCTTCTCCAGCGGTGGTGTTTCCTAATGACCACTATGTCATGTTGATCAGTGCTGCATTTATGCGGCACTTTGGGGCTGTGGTTAATATGGTAGATGAAACCATCAGTATCCTGGGACAATTGATCCCCTTCTATTTTACTTCCATAGGAGTCCCAGATGACCCAATTCACTCCGGTCAAATTAATCTTGCCTATAGTGATGGTGTGATTCCTGTAAGATATTGATGGATGAAGCAGAAAACCTGAATGCTTTCAAACCAGATTTATGAGTATAAAGGGATTCCGCTATGAGCTGCGAATGCTTTGACTATCCCTTCTGGGCATCAGGTCCTAATTGGGACAGAGCTCAAGATTGATATACTGGGAGGTCTTTACGGAGAGGATGTGGAGCCCTATCAACAATCGTGGCTCAAACCTCATGTGGCTGCTGGGTTACTTTTACCAGGGCAGGGGGAAGTGAAGGTGTTGGTAGCGAATCTGCAGAAGGAGCTGATGAAGGTTCAGCGGCATCAAGTGGTGGCTTACCTGCACCTGATCCCTATAGATGAGGACCACCAGGTACACAACTTTGGTTCTTGGGAAGATCTTGGCTTGCCTCTAAAAACCAACTTTAGAGTAATGACTGTGGTTCCGCGGGAGGCGCTAACTGGTCTATCAGAGGATCAGAAGGACAGGGTGATGGATCTGTTCAAGAAGTATCATGCATTTTTGCAACTGATGATCATGACTTGGGTTGCGCTTGTGGGGTTGTGCATTGGGTGGACATGGGAGACCACCCCCATTAGGTCACGAACTATCCGTCACTTGAAGGCAGCAGAAGCAGTTGTATCTGCAGAAATAGATACATTGGTGGAACAGGGAATGTTGGAGCCATCAAAGAGTCCATGGCATCTCCGGTGCTAATTGTAAAAAAGAAAGATGGCTCCAATCAAGTTTTTATCAATTATTGGAAGCTTAACAGTATTAAAAAAATATTTGTACCCTCTTCCATGAATTAATGATGCTTTAAATCGGTTAGGTGGAGCCAAGTATTTCTCTGTAATGGACTTGATATTGGGGTACTAAAAGATTGAGTTGCCAGCGGTGGAACAAGAAAAGTGCGCTATAATCACCTCAAAAGGATTGTTCCAGTCTACACATATGCCACAAGGTTTGTGCAATGCCCCGCTATGTTCTAGCGGACTAAGGACACTATTTTTAGTGACCCAAATCTGTCTTGCGTTCTTGTCTACCTTGGCGATATCAACGTTTTTTTGCGGATGTTCATGGAGCATCTTGGACACCTGGAGCAAGTGTTCCACCGCAGTGCTGATGCTATTATCAATATTAAGCCCCAAAAGTGCCACTTTTTTAAAAAACAATTGGAATACCTCAGCTTTGTGGTAGACTCCAAAGGGCTAGTCCTCAGCTGGCCAAGGTGGAAGCCATCCGCAAGATTACTCAGTCAAGAGATAAGCAGAATATCCAGGTGTTCTTGGGGATGGTCAGTGTTATAAATTTGGCAGTATTCAAATAAATATGCTGGCTGATTTTTGCACAGGGTTAACCCACTGAGCAATAGGGACCAAAGATATGATGTTTGCTGACCTCAAAATAACAGAAACCTTTAAATATGGAGCACTTGCTCCCACAACCTCTTTTATTAAATGTACTATAGTACCGCGGATTTTTTTCGCTTTACTCTATCCTTCTTAACAACAACCTTTTTTGATCATCTCATCTTGCCTATATTGTAGCGACTTTGGATGCTACGACTCATATGGATTAGTAATTTGATTCGCCATATCTTATTGGCTCTGTCAATTCTTCATTCATTAATTTCACAATTGCCTAATTCGAGGCGATTTCCCAATAACCCAATATCGCCTCAATTTGAGGCACTAAAATTACCATTACTCATATTGAATCTTGACAGATTCCATTCATTTCGCCATAATGACCTCAGGCTTATCATCCAGTCATATCAAATTCGCAACATCACCCCCTCCTTGACTGGATGATAAGGAATTTATTGTTTGTATGGCTGGAGGAACTTTACATGAACTCAGTTAATGATCCAACCACCAGTAGGGTCCCTGATAGTATATTCATCTATACCAGCTTCTCAATAACTTCAAATGGCCCAATACAGATACTGGCCAGCTTATGTTTCCAGTCAAACCCATGTTGATCATGGAATAGGACCATGTCTCCATCTTTGAACTGTGCTAGGTCACTCCATCATACTGATTGGCAGCCTAACTTTAGATTCTCTTGGCTAGGCTGAACGATTATGCTTCAGATAGTAATTCAATCAGCATATTTGTTAGGATGGTCAGATAGTGTTGTGGATCCATACTGCCAGTGTCCTCTACACAAACATATAGGAGGGCGGGAATGCGGGGTGCCATTCATAAAGCAATTGGAATGGGCTTTTCCCCGTGGCGGAATGATAACT
Organism: Massospora cicadina; assembly: GCA_022478985.1. Taxonomy (NCBI): domain Eukaryota; kingdom Fungi; phylum Entomophthoromycota; class Entomophthoromycetes; order Entomophthorales; family Entomophthoraceae; genus Massospora; species Massospora cicadina. The sequence continues at coordinate 96,261 of JAKSZP010006778.1, forward strand.
AATATTATAAGCAAAGATGGTAGTGGACAAAAGGGAGCTCCAGTCTGAGGGTCAATCCACTACTAATTTATGGAGTATGTTCACTAAAGTCCCATTGACCCACTCCACCATTCCATTAGATTTGGGATGGTATGGGGTTGTCAAAACCCCTCAGATGGCCGTTAGCTCATTAAGCTTTGGAAAAATGTGGGAAGTGAAGTTAGTTCTGTTGTCAGTAAGGATGAACTGGGGACAACCATGTCACTGAATTGTATAATCCATGACAAACTTGGCCACCGTTAGCGCGCCTAAATCACATATTGGCCGCGCCTCAACCATCTGTTCAAGTGGTCAATTGCTACCAAGATGTATTTGGACCAGTTTTCCCCTATTGGTAAGGGACCCACAACATCAATTAAAATGGTGTTCCAGGCGAAGTGTGTCTTCACTAACCGGTATGAAGTCTTATGGCGGAATAGCTTTTCCACTTGGCACTGGTGACAGGAGGAGATAGTATCAAGTACAATGAAGTTCATGCTTTCCCAGTAATACCAAGGTCACAATAATTACATGGTCTTATGTAAACCACCATGTCCAACTTCTCAGTGTGCGCTCATAATTATATTTGGGTGGGCGGAAGGTCTTGGAATATTCACAGTAGTGTCCCCTATCCACTTATACAATTATCCACTTTTCTGGAACGTATTGGCCCTTATTTCGTCCAATACCTTGATGACTGGGGGCGGTTCATCATTGTACTTGCCACTAAGCATCTTATCAAACATGATATCGCTTAGATCTGCTGTAACTCAATTGTGGGTAATCTCAATAAACAATCGGCATTTCTGGTGTTTTGCTCCAGGTCAATGCAAAATTTCAAAATTGTATTCCTGTAATTTAAGAGCCCACCGGCCTAGACGCCCTTCTGGTTCTTTAAGATTTTGTAACCAGCGTAGTGAGGCGTGATCCATTACAACTTTGAATTTTACTCCATGCAAGTGCACCCAAAATTGTTTATAGGCGTAGTTCACCATTAAACACTCACGCTCAGTCACAGTATAATTGCATTCATGACTGTTCAAGCTACGACTGCAATATGCTACAGGATGCTCTTCCCCTTCCTCGTCTTTTTGGGATAGGACTGCTCCTATAGCAGAAAGGGATGCATCCTTCTGAACAATAAGCTCTTTTTTTAAATTAGGATAGCATAACACCAGTGCACTGGTTAACACCACTAGAAGTGTATCAAAAGCGCATTGCTGAAGCCCAGTCCATTCAGATATAGTGTCCTTTTTTAACAACTTGAATAGCGGGCCCCCAATACAGCTGAAATTAGGGATGAAGCGCCAGTAATAGCCAACCATTCCCAAAGTACCTGTATATCCCACTTGCTGTTGGGTGGAGTCATTTTTAGTATAGCTTCCACCTTGGCTGGTTGAGGTCGCAACCCTGTGGCATCAACTACAAACCCCGGGTGCTCCAGCTGGTCCTTAAAGAAGTGGCATTTCTAAGGTTTGTTCTTTATGTTGGCCTCAGCGAGCTGGCAAAATACAGCTTCTAAATGATTGAAGTGTTCTGAGAAGGTTTGGGAGAAAACATTAATGTCATCAAGGTATACAAGGACACACGACAGTTTTAGGTCCCCCAGAATAGTATCCATTGCTCATTGAAACGTAGCTGGTGCATTACACAGCCCTTGAAGCATCCGAGTTGGTTGAAAAAGACCTTTGGAATTGATTACAGCGCACTTTTCCTGCTCCTCTGATGGCAACTCAAAAAGTAAATAGCCTGAGATCAGGTCCATATCTGAGAAGAAATGAGCTCCCCCTAGCCAATTTAAAGCGTCATCAATCCATGGTAAGGGATAGGAATCTTTTTTGGTGATGCTGTTGAGCTTATGGTAGTCTATTACTATGCAGTTGGTGCTGTCCTTCTTATTAACAATCAGAACAGGTGAAGCCCATGGACTCTTCGATGGTTCAAGTATCCCTTACACTAATATCTTGTCAATTTCCTAGTTTATTACTCCTTCCACCACCCTTGATTGGCGGTTTGGCCTTGACCTGATGGGAGAATGATCTCCAGTGTCCAGCTTATGAACCACCCCCGCATGCATCCTAAATCTTGGTCATCAACAGCAAAAATCTAATAATATTTTTGAAATTAAGAGATTGCCCTATCCTTCTGTGATTCCAACAGCCCCATTAATTCGTCGCGTGATACTACTGCCATTATATTGAGCTGCGGTTTAAAAGGCAGACCAAATTCCTCCAGTGACCCAAAGTTATGAACAGACCTAACCTCCTCAAGGGGATAAAGTGCAAATATGCCACTATTATGTGGCGGCGGATTTGTAGTGGTACCGTTTGTAAATTTGCAAGCAAAACTTTGACCTTCCCCTGCCCTGGTAATATAATACCTGTGGCTACGTGAGGCTTGAACTGCGACTGCTGATATGGCCCAATACCTTCCCCATAGAGTCCATCTGGAACTTCTATCACCAAGTCAGTGTTTACTATAACTCAATGCCCAGATGGAATAGATATAGTACCAGAAGCTTTGAGCAGCAGCCCTTGATATTCTTAGATCTGTTGGGGAAGTGCCTGAGTTTTGCCCTTTAACTGATGGTAGCGCGCTGGGATTACTCCGTCACTATAAGTTAGATTGATATTCCCCATATGCACCAGATCATTTAGCACTCCGCTAGAGGTGAAGTGAATTTGGAATCCTCTGACCCAATATTTTAAAAGTCTGGTCTGTCATATCAATAACATCCCCATAATGCCGCAAGAAGGCGGTTCCAATCAGCAGATCATAATTGCTATTTGGTAACACTATAGCTGGGGCTACCACAACAATAGAATCAGACTGCAATGGAAGTGCACTGTATTTTCCTCAGAGACTGTGTTATCCGCTACAGCAGTTCCATATACCACCTGATGATCCACGTCCAATTTTAATGATAATTTGGCCACCAACTTGGTGGAGACTATATTGACAGGGGCACCTGTATCTATAATGGCACGGACACGGGTTTTAGCTACAACCAGGTCGCAGTAAGTACATTTTGAGTTAAGGTGCATCTTGACTGTTTTTAACATAGAAATTTATGGCATCTCTGTTTTCAAGAAAACCCACAATCCCCTCGCCAATACTGAGGTATTGTTTGGTAATAGTGTTGACTGGATGAGCGACGCTTACCACCTGCAAGAAAGGGGCATCAGAGGAGGGGTCCAACTTTTTCAGGTGAAACTTGGTCAAACATCTGGCAAGCATACAGCTCAACCTGCAACTGGGACCCCTCTTCCGCCATATCCACAGACTGCACTTGTGTCAAAATATTCACCCCTCCAGCTGCTGATATAAGACTGACACATCAGCCAAGGGAGCATCCACTGAGTGTACAGGGATAGGTTCAGGTGGGACGTTTTGAGTTAAATTAGTGGAAGTAGAGAGAGTCCCATCTCTACTCCGCTCTGACTTTTCCCTGGTTGTACTGTTCCTGCGGGAGGGAATAAACCTGACGATGAAGACAACTTCTGGCCAAGTGCCCAGAACGACCACATAAGAAACAATTGATCCTGTAAGATCTGCGTCAATGATTGTTGTGAAATGGCCCATCCCAAAAGTTAGGCTGGGGTTGAGCAGTGTAGACAGACCCTTCCCAATAGTTGAACTGCTGATGGCAACTCCATTTGAGATGAGGCATTTGCTGATAATAAGGCTGGTGGTTACCAAACGGACGCTGAACTGGAAGAGATGACTTACTCAAATAAGAAGGTCCAGCAGTGGAGAGGATATGGTTCCGCTCTATGTTGGGTGGAGGGAAGTTAGCGGATAACTGGCGCAAGATTTGAATGAGTTTAAGCAAAGGGATACCAACTTCTAAATATGGAGCCATGGTATTGAAAAGCTCATGGTATGGTTTCACAGCGGAGGTCAACGCTATGCATACATCTGATTCAGTTAAAGTTCCTGCCCCAATTAACACATGAGCTTCCATCATAAAGCAATCAGCAAATGCGGTGAGGGTCTCATTGTGCTGAAACCCAATTTTTAAGGATTCCGCCTTCCACTGTGCCATTTTCATAGTTCCTCCAAATAACCACAACACAGTATCTTTCACTTTTTGATAGGTAGCAGAACTGGTGGGAAGATAGCAAACAACTTAGTCAGCGCTGTCAACATCCAAAGTAGATATTCATAATTTTGCTATATGCTGATCTGAAGCTCCTTCCACTGCAAACTCAAATCGCTTAAAAAATCCATGTATGTTTCCATTGCAATCAAATGAAGGCAGCTTATCAATATGAATTTCCTGTAGAAAATCCTTTTCATTGGAGCACAGCGTCCAAGGCAAACTTGAGTTCTGCATATTTAATGGTTGCGGCATCTCAAAAGACTCCTTTCCAGAGTAATCCTGATAGAACTTGGCCAGCAACTGAGGAAGGTTGTTGGCTTTGTCATTGTCCAATGGGCCCCCTGTAGTGAGCACCACTGTTATAAATTTGGCAGTATTCAAATAAATACGCCAGCAGTTTTTTGCACTGGGTTAATCCGCTGAGCAATAGGGACCAACAATATGATGATCGCTGCCCTTAAGATAACAGAATAACTTTAAATAAATATGGAGCACTTGCTCCCAAAACCTCTTTTATTAAATTTACTTTAATACCGCGGATTCTTATTTTTCTGATTTACTCTATCCTTATTAACAACAACCTTCTTTTATCTTCTTGTCTCACCTATATTTTAGCGACTTTGGAGGCTATGACTTGTATGGCTTAGTAATTTTTTTCGCCATATCTTATTGGCTCCATCAATTCTTCATTTGTTAATTTCACGGTCGCCTAATTCAAGGCATATTCCCAATAACTCAATATCGCCTCAATTTGAGGCACTAAAATTACCATTACTCATATCAAATCTTGACAGATTCCATTCATTTTGCCATAATGACCTCGGGCTTATTGTCCAGTCATATCAAATTCACAACAGTTGGTTACTACTGGTGGTTCATTCCCAACTTCAGCTGTATTGGGGCTCCACTCTTTGAGCTACTTAATAAAAATGCTTTTTTCAACTGGACAGATTGATGTCAAACCACTTTTGATGTAAATGAACTGCGTTGGCTAGCGCTTGTTTTGCAATACCCCAATTTTAAAAATAGTTTTTTGTGCTAACAGATGCTTCACTTTCCGCTATAGGGGCTGTGTTATCCCAAAAAGATGATGGTGTTGAGCACCACATTGCATAAAGTATTCACAGTTTAACCGGTCCTGAACGGAATTACACTATGACTAAGTGGGAGTTTTTAGCGGTAATCTATGCATATAAACAATTCTAGTTCTACCTCCATGGGGTGAAAATCAAAGTGGTAACAGATCATGCCTCCTTGCGATGGCTACAGAATCTGTGGGAACCTGAAGGGTGGCTCACGCGATGGGCTTTGAAGCTCCAAGTGTATGATTTCTAGGATCATGCATCAGCTAGGGGCAAATCATCAGAATGCAGACTGTCTTTCCCAATTACCCACAGTCACCATTACAGCAGATGTGGTGGACATAATGTATGAAAAGATGATTGTGGTTAAATATCAAGATGAGCTGCCACCCATGATCATAGTGTTAGATGGGCTTGGGCAGGATACCTTCTTGCGCAATGGGGAACTATATAATCAGATTGGAGAATCGAAGCTGAGTTTCCCAAAACCTCTGCCAGGCCTGCAATAAATATGGGTGCCCATAGAGCGGTAGGTCATAGAGGGTTGAGAAAGACACTGGAGTTCTTGCAATCCCACTACTATTGAGAGAGTATGCACTATGATGTGACTGAGGTGGTTGGTTGTTTCCATCAGTGCCAAGTGGAGAAACCATTCCACTGAAAGACCACCTACCAGCTAGTCAAGCCTCAGTTCGCTTGGCATACTGTTTTGTTAGATGTGGTGGGGCCTCTGCCAAACGGGCACATACCACTCCAATATATAATAGTTGCCATTAACTTTTGATAAGATGGGCGGAAGCAAGGGCTATCAAGGATCTGGGAGCTGTCACTACCTTAAAGTTCATCCGGAGTGTGTCATACAGCACCATGGTTGTCCGCAATTAATTCTAATGGATAAAGGGACCAATTTCACATCTCATATATTGGCCAAGCTGAACAAGATCATGGCAATCCACGGGATCTTATCTACCCCTTACCAATCTGAATCTAACGGTATGGTAGAACGGGTCAATGAGATCTTAATAATTATTCTACGCAAGCTAATTGAGCAGCCATCAGACTGGAGTACCCTTTTATCCACCTCTGTCTTTGCATACAATATCAGCAACCACTCAGCAACTGGTAAGAGTCCATTCCAATTGCTCTTTGGATGACATCCTGCGCTGCCTGCATTGCTTTACTCCTGTGTGGAGGATACTGGTGGAGTTGAGCCCCACCACTATTTGTCTACCTTAACAAACGTGCTGATCAAACTCCAAACTGAGGCATATTTCACTAGTCTTTCCAAGAAGATTCGGAATCATGCAGCTGATCAAGGTAGACGCAGCAGTCTTCCACAGTTCAGGGGTAGGTGAATTGGACCTGTTTCACAACCAACATGGGTTTGGAAAGAGTAACAAGATCGCCAGTATATGGAGCAGACCATTTGATATCATTGAGAAGACCGGGGCTGGTGCCTACACTATTAAGGACCTGCAAGTGGTTGGATATTCAACTGAGTACACGCGAAGTTCCTTCGGCCCTAAAAGCAATAGGCGCTTATCATCCAGTCAAGGGGGGGTAATATCAAGATTTGAATATGACTGGGCAATAAGCTAGTGTTCCAGTGGATTGTAATTTAGATGCAAAGCAAGCTCTGAGGGCGAGTAATAGGTTACAGCAATGTGAGATGAATTGATTGAATCAATTAGGGTTTGGTAATCAAGGAAATTCTGTTGAAGCCTCAATGATCAAAAGAACTCTACATTGATAGCAAATAGAGATTGACTAAGCAAAATGTGTTGAATTCTTTGAATAGTACAGAGGGTTAAGGGTTGAGTGGGAGAAAGAAGTTGGGGAGGTTTTTGGAAGAAGAGAAGAGAGGAAGAAAGAAGAAGGAAGTAGAGAGTGAAAGAGAGGGTCTGCTGGTTATATCATATTAAATAAAGTAGAGTAGCCGTGACGATTGCCTTATATTTCATATAAGTTTATTACATTTATTTGAGAGGACCAAAGATCTCCATATTGTTTGGCCATTGCTCAGTGGGCTAAACCTGGTGCAACTCATTCATCGGAAACAAGTCATATCCGCCAAAAGTTAACAGTAGGGTTTCGCCACTGCCCCACATGGGAGCAGCAGGTGGTGAGGCCATGGACTCAGTGGGTCAGTGTCAAAGCGAATTGGTTTGAAATCAGTTTTAAAATAACTTTAAAATCTAAAATTCGCTCAAGAGTGGGTTTGAGCGGAAAGAAAAGCTTTTACTTTTTAATCTTATAATTAAACTAATATGTAGACATAAGAGTTCAATTGATTATTTGAAGGAGTGAGCACAAGGACTACAATTTTATAAGTAGTAACTAAAAAGTCAGATCAATTTATTGATGATAAATCTGCCGGAGCCCTTCATTTCTGATGCTTTATGTTGTTTGATCAAATCCTTATTAATCATTTTCAATCTTTATTCATATCCATTGATCACAAATGCCAAAGCCTCAGTGCCTCTACCACCCAATATTATTTATTACTCCTTTGCCCCGTGCCATTATAAAATAGTTAATAATAGGGTCCTATTATAAAGTAAGATCCGCTGAGATTACATTGGCAATTAGTCTAATGACTTTTATGGAAATAACCTGAGCTTAAGCGTTTGCTCTTTTAATCTTAATTGGATGCTATGCCTCAAATTTTACAGTCCTAAGTGCTTCTTAGTAGTTTGTAATTGCGCCAATAGTATCTTAGTAAATGAGAAGCGCTTATATGAGAAGAATGGTCAGGTGGAGGGGGATCTTTTTCCAAATAAAACTACGTTTATTTAACCAAAAAAAGTATTTTTTTAGTACTAACCAAAAAAAGTATTAAGAGAGAGCCAGTTAGTCACTGAAAGTAGTATATAATACAGTGTGCTAATTCATTTGCAAAAATAAACCCTATTATTGATTATAGAAAGATTCTATTATCTTTGTGTTGCCCCATTTATGTATTCAAACATTACCTGGTTTTTGTGTTAGTGCCTGTGTAGTTGATATATGATGCCTTAGCACCAATTCAACATCAGGTGCTCTCTATAGGGGGTCACACTTTGGCTCTCTGAGAATAATTTTATTTTATAAGTTTTATTACCCCAGGCAAGGGCTATCTTATGGTGAAGGTAATACAAACATCAGACGCTGAAGTGGCCACCCAAGTGGCCCAGAAAATCTATATCACTGAAATTAGTCAGTTACAGGCAACTTGAAAGCACATGTTGAACAATTGGCTGGAATCTTAAATTGACATAAGCGCTAAGTAAATTTGATAGAGGAATATATGCATGTTCATCAACGCTGGCTTTTTAGCCTTGATACTGATATGAATGGAGAAGACCATACACACTAAACTATATCAAGAATTAGATTCCTACCGTCTGGAGCATGGAAGCCCAGGTCCAAAAAGTAGGATCTCTAGTGAGTGAAAATTTCTTTTAAAGCAGATTTTCGGGCTGCTAAACAGATGATTGTTAGTAAGGAGTCAAAATGCAGGCAGAACGTCGACATTTTTTGAGACAATAAATTAATCTAAAATTGAGATGCATACTAATTTTTGTAAGTGCAGACAAGGTCAAGTTGCTTTAAAAACCCTTCCGCCATACCAAAATTGAGTAGGCGATGAGCCTCTGGACATGTGTAGTATGCCTTCTGTTTACATCCATCTGGTTGGAAGGTATCCACTTCTCCCAATGCTACAGAAGTTTTATACTGGTCTAATCCTATTTCTCATCTTTGTAAAATGGACTGTCAAAAGGGACAAACAGGCCATTAGGCCTTGCAGCTATAAAACTCAATTTCAGGTTCACCCTGGTATTTTACCAAAATTCAATAAAAAGGCAAATGTGAATAAATTTTTTAGTCTTTTTGAAACTAGTATGGGTTGTCTGACACTGCTAAGTTACCAGCAGTAATGAACTCACTGTATTTCAAAAATTAGGAGTTTGTTATGCTAAGCTAAAAAAGCTGGACTGTCCTCTCCTAACGCCAAAGACCTTCTCATCAAGGAGTAAGCAAAGCTGAAAGGATGACTACTCCTAAGATGAAATTCTCAAATCTCTTTTAATGAATTAGATTTTATAAAAGTAATTGCAAGTGGTTCAATCTAGAGGCTCATTCCTAGCAGGGGCTAACGTTATAAATGAACTTGATACTAAAATTGCTCCTAGCTACACCTATGAGCCCTATAAGGATTTGTATAAGGTTTTGATACCAGTTTAGAATAAGGAGAATCATATAACCCATATGGTGAATCATCTTCATCAATGTGTTATCACTTTTGAGGCGCCTAGCCGTAGTCCCTGCAAGCCTCATAAACAACCAAAATTGGGCTAATGCGCCCACTAGAAGTTCAGCTTGGTCTTATGGCACTCACTCCCATAGGCCTGATATCAGGCAACTTTGTGCCTGTGCAAAGCTCTAGGCCATTATGCCAATCATTATCATAAGTTGAGTTTTAAGATTAAGGTTCATCTGGCGAGCCCTGGAAGCAAGGAGGACTTGGAAAAAGTTAGGGCGGAGTAGTACTAGATTTTAAAATTTTATCCTTTACAAAGATCCCTGGTAAGAAAAAACCTTTGGTACCACCTGCCATTAAATCAATGAGCTCCTACGCTGGCTGCCTCCACCATTTCAGATAAATAATGTGGTTAAGATATTAGTGGGTACCAATGGCATGCCAAAAAAAGTTGTGAGGCTGAGTTGGTGCAGATATATGTAACTAAGCCTTTATATCATCAGTTAGAACTACAAAAACTTCCAGTTTTTATGGTGATATAAAACAATTAGATGGAGTCCACGGGGATTGCCTCTTGAGATTTCCACAGAGTCCAATACTCATCTAGGATTTGAGATTTAAGCTCATTTAAGTCAAGCGGACAATCTGGATGTCCTTACATTAAATGTAACGTATGCTTAATTCTCAAAACGTATGTATAAAGATATTTTGGTCTATAAGTTCAAATTCCACGCCATTGTTGAAAGTAGTACACAAATTAATAATATGTCCACTATACTGGTAAAGAGACTGATATTCACTCCTGAAATAGATCATCGGAAAATTTATGGTACCACTGACCACAGACTACAACTTCTGGAGGAGTGTGCAGTGCATTGCCACTGCAATTCAACTCATTGGTAATATCCGCTCCTACCATCATATTCCCTAATCAACTATATCTTTCTTATTGGAACCTCGTTTATGAGAACCCATGGAGTCAAAGCCAATCTGAAGGAAATACTTTGGAAATCCTAAGATAAATCCTTTTATTATTTTTAATAGTAAGAATGAAGCTTGGAAACCTCAAACTAAGTGGTTTGTCAATCTAGAGTATAATAAATAATGTCATGCCATGAGTTATCAGCAGATTTGGGCCTGTATGTGGCAGTTACTAATCAGATTGTGGAATTTAAGTGTATTCCGCTGCATTTTAATCATGACTTAACTATTCTGGCGGTACATCAAATAATAGTGGGGACCAAAGTTAGTTTGTTTTTTCCCAAAAATTGTATGGCAAAATTGTTGCATTGTATCATTTTTTTATCAGAATCTGTTACAGGGCCTGGGAGTAACCTCCATGATCATGAAAAAGTATAGATACTGTTAGATTTTTGCTGAATTCTTTTGTTTCCTAATAAATCTACCCAACAAAAGCCCCCAGCAATATTGGAAGGAAAGCTTAATTTATCTAAATATATCAAGCTTAATAAGAATGATCAGGCTCATCATGATCAGGAATAGATTATTTATTTGCTCAGAGATTAATTAACCCAGATAGATCCCAAACCATTTCAAAACCTATAAAAATTCAATCCTTCCAATAATGAAAATTAGGTCGATTTATAACCTGCTTTTTACTATTAAACCTAGTTTTTTGGAGAATCTATCTAAGTACTTCGATAGAATACCTACCATTTGTAAGTGTAGTTCAAAACTTCCAGAGTGGTGCTCACTACAGGGGCTTCTCTGAGTTACGCACTGGTGAAAATATCAATCACTACATGGATTCTTTTTTTCGCCTGAAAAGGCTCAAGACCATGAGCAAGGCAGTTTACTACGATGGGACCATTCAACTAGAACCAAAATCCCAAGAGTATCATCTACGTTGGAATTCTGTGCCAACTTGGAGATTTATGGTCTTAACCAAAGCTTTACCACGAACTTTTAAATACAGACTGAGGTTTTATGAAACATTATAAATCAGATGCTTGAGGGACCCTAATTCCAGGAATCCATTCTACTTGATCTCAAACTAATGCTGTACCTTCTATATTGAGGGAACTATTTCAAACATCTCAAATGCCAGGGATTAGTACCAAGCAATATTTGCACCAACTCGTACATCCTACTTTATACCTCTTATTACCAGTAGTAGGAATGCATCATCAAGGGATGCTTAATTTACTAGAAGTACCCCAGTCCTTAAATAATTATGTTTCTGAGTTCTTCAAATCTGCCTCTGAGTTCAGAAGAGATAATCGCAATGTTATCATTAGTAATCAGACCCTTCTCAATGAAGTAAATCAACAACTTATTTAGCTTGATCACGGAATATCTGTTTTGTTGATCATAGTTCATGAAGCGAGTTCAGGAAATTCAGAGGGAATGGAGAGAGGATATTTCCCAACTCTCTGAGTGTAATCAATCGATGGAAGAGGAAAAAACGGCCTCTTCCAATTGAAGCAATTGTACTTAAGAATTAAATTTTGAGTTAACAAAGTATAGAAAACCTCCAGAACTATGGGTCCTCCTGGGGGTGAAGGACCTCGTGGGCCACCTAGGGGCTGAAGGGCCACGTGGACCTCTTGGTACTGATGGACCTTGTGAACCACCAGGTGCTGATGGGCATTCAGGATCCCTTCAGAAAGTTGACTCTCTATTGAGCATGATTATCCGCTTGCATGAGAAATTTCATAAAGTGGCCAAGGAGTGTAATCTAACTCCCAATATGATACCTGTTATTCCCACTTATCGCTTCAATCTTTATCTGAAAAATTAAATAATCTGAGTAAATGGGAAAAGGATACTGACATCCTGCTACAAGCTTACAAATCAAAAGGAGAGATGCTCCAAGTGAAGATTAAACTTTGTAACTTAATTTACAATGCAAAGCAGGATCGATTTATTAGTTGTCTTGCAGATTAGATAAAAAAGTGGGGCATGCTGATCTGAATTGTTAAATTAGTAAAATACATACTGAGGCAGTGGGTTTATCCTCAATTTTCTTCCCAAGCTTCAGGCTCTAACTCTTATGTCTCCACTCAATTGGAACAACCTGGAGTGCATGTTTTGACAGCCATTGCAATAAATAGTTTTAAATCTGTATTTAAAGATAAATACTCTCCTGGGGAAGGCAGTACTATCTCCTTCCTCTATTTGTATGAGAAGGCTTTGAGTGAGGCCAAGATCATCAGAAGATGAATTACTTGCCTAATTGTCTTACTCAATAGTGCCCAGGATATCATGGTGCCCTACTTGATGACTTGTTCTACTTGTTCCCAGGTTAAGGAAGCATTAATCAAAGAATTTGGGAGCGAGAAAACCTTATCCTATCAGAAACAGGCTTTTATGGGCATACAGCCCCACCAAAATGAATCTATCAAAGACTTTGCTCATTGGTTTTATTGGGAAGCTCAGACTTTGGTAACATGTGGTCATTTTAAATTTGGATGACGCTATTACTGCAGTGATGTCTGCTTTTCCTTCTAGGACTCATATGCAAGTCTACCTTATAAGCATAAAAGAACTTTAAAAGTATTTTAGACATAAAGGAGGCCTTATTGGAATTGTTTCCTTAATTTTCTAAAAAAACCCCGGGTTTACAACTATTCAAGAACCAGTCGCCATTAAGTTTACGCTGTGCCTGAGAATGCTAGAGCTATTCAGTGTAATTACTGTCACTGATATTTTCAAACTGAGGACCGTTGTTTTTAAAAAAGGAGTTTGATGAAAAGAAGAAAAAGGATAAACCCAATAGGATTCTCCACCTCAATAATGCTATTAGTATGCAACTGGAACATCAAAGCCCTGTAGGGTATAATAAAGAACATTCTTTCTATATCTTGACCTCCTTGTTGGCTTTATCCTCTCAGTTTGTAAGTATCATCACCCATATTGACTTTTGAGTGATTCAAGTCAACATCAAAGCTATCATTGACACTGGATCGCTGGTGAATGTTGTCTCGTTAAAATTTATTAAGAGGATTAAGTTAACAACTGATATTCACATTATGAAAAATATGGCTCTGCAGGACCTCAGAGTACAGAACAATTAAAGCTTTTTCGTCACTTCCCTAAAAATTGGAAGTTAACTTTTACAGTATCTGCAATCATCCTTGATAACTTGAGTTATGATCTAATTTTGGGGACTCAATTTTTGTGGGAATTCAATGGAATTATTTATTTCCCTGACTTTTCTCTACTCTTTAGGGGTATAGAGTTCCATTGCTTTTTTCTGAACATGCTTGTACTAGACGTTGATTATGTCTGCTGGAGGGATCAAAAAGGTCTTACTCCATTCAGTAACATGTTGAAGCCCCTTGAATAAAATTACCCCCTTCAACGGCTGACATAGAAGAAGGGATGCCTTTTTTCTCCCCTGTGAATTTAATTATTCCTCCAACATCTCAGGTAATTGTAGACACTTTTTTACATTTTTCTTTTCAAAGGCCATTTGTTACAAGACCAAATATTTCCAACCCTTATGCTAAAGAGATCTTGCCTTGCCTGGGATATTGGATTATGCTTATTATGGATTGCTACCTGTTTTATTGGCAAACCTGACCAATGATCCAAAAGTGGTAGTCCAAGAAAATCTTAATAGTCTATGTCAAATTATTATCCTTATCTCGAATTTATGACGATTAAACTTTTAGAAGCTTACATGACTTTGGGTTGGAAGGTGATAAGGAAATTCTGAATGTGGGGCATGCTATTGGAAAACAACTCACTAGTGAACAGGACAAAATAATGCTTTAATTGTTAGAAGAATACTCCGACATTTTTGCCAAGCATACTTACAGCTTTGGTAAAATGAATGGAGTAATGTACAACGTTGAAGCTGGAGATCACCTTCCTATTAATGCCAAACCCTATCATAAGTCAAAAGTGGAGGAAGCCCATGTCACCAAAGAATTGCATCAACTATTGCAGGCTGTATTATTAAAACCCTCCAACAGTCCTTAGGCCTCCTCATTGCTACTGGTTAAGAAAAAGGATGGTTCACATTGGGTGGTTATGGATTATCATAGATTGAACGCCATTACTCGATGAGATAGTTATCCTTTACCACGGATTGATGATTCCCTTCAGTTGTTAGCTGGATCAACCTATTTTTTGGCAATGGACTTAGCCAGCGGATACTGGCAAATTGAGTTATCCCCAGAAGACTGAGCTAAATGTGCCCTAATATCCAGTGAGGGTTTATTTGAACGAACCCATATGCTGCAAGGGTTGAGCTGCCCCCACAACCTTCCAAAGGGCTATGGATGGTATTTTACGGGATTTAAAGCTGACCTGTGCTCTGGTATATCTGTATTATATTACCATGTTTTAAAAACATTTACCAAGCATTTGGTCATTTAATAGTAGTTTTCAGATGAATTCGAAATTTTCCCTAAAGCTCAAACCCTCCAAATGTTCCTTTTTCCAAAATGAAATGGAATTTTTAGGTCACCAGGTATCAGCCAAAGGGATTCATCCCCTTTCATATAGATTCAAGCTATTCAACAAATGCCACCTCCTACCTCTCTGCTGGATATACTAGTCTTTCTGGTATGGTTAGTATTACCATCAATTTATACTAAGTTTGCTGATATGGCTGAACCGTTATTTATCTATTACAAAAAGGTGTGACATTTGAGTGTATCTCAGCTCAGAAACAGTCTTTCAATTATCTGCTAATGGCCTTAACTAAGGCACCTGTTTTAATTCACCATCAATTTGACAAGCCTTTTTCTTACATATTGATGCAAGTAAGGTCACTATTGGGGCTATCCTACTCCAGTGTGACAAAGAGCATAACAATGATCCCGTCACATTTTATAGCAAAACTTTATCCAAAGCTGAACAAAATTACAGTGTAACTGAGCGGCCGTGTTTAGCTGTAATTCTAGCAATTAAGCACTTTTGTCCCTTTCTATATGGTAACTATTCTAATTTTATTACCTACCATACTTCTTTAAGATGGTTACAAAATATGAAGGATCCTGATGGGATACTAGCCAATTGGGCCCTAAGATTGCAAAATTATAATTTTTCAAGTGTTCATTGTTTGGATACACAACATCAAAATGCTGATGGCTTGTCCTAGTTGCCTATACTGACCATGGATCTGGGGAAAGGAAAAACGTCTATATAAAATTTTATTGGATAACCTAAGTTGTGGGATCAATAATCTGAAGAAGATCGAGCCTTCCTAAAAACTAATAGCAAAATATATTATAATTTGGAAAGGAGCTTTGTATAAGAAGGTCAAATCCAAGTGGTTACGATTTTTGCACCCAAAATTCAAAATTCCATGCTATCATGGAAGGACATGAACAAGTAGGTCATAGCGGGTTAAAGAAAACCCAAGAGTGGTTGAAAACCTAAAATTATTGGAATAGTATGACTGAAACCATTTGAGAGACCCTCAACTCGTGTCTCATCTGTAAAAGTCATAGAGCCACCAACCCTACTTATCATCATTAAGTGATTCCACCTACTAAGGCGTTTGAAATGGTTTATTGATGTTGTAGGACCTTTTCCTCAGAGATTGCATGGACACCAGTACATTATTATGGCTGTCAACCATTTAACTAAATGGGTTTAGGCCATATCCATTTCCACCCCTTCTGCTAAGACCACTTCGGTATTCCTTTACCAGCACATCATTACTCAACATGGGTTTCCTAAGGTCCTTATGACAGACAATGGGACTAATTTTACCTTGCAACTTTTACAGGAACTATCCAAATTATTTAATAGTGCCCAATGATTTGTTGTTCCTTACAATCCATCCATGAATGGGCCATTGAATGATTCAATGGAATTTAGTCTCAATTTTATGGAAGATGGCCTCAACTGGCCCATCTCAGTAGAACTTTGAATTACCTAGTGCTTTGTCTGCATATCAAATAAGTTAGCATCAGATTATCTAGATGTTGCCTTTCAAATGTATTTATGGGTGAGATTCCTCAGTCCCTTCAAGTTTTCAGGCAATACTTGAAGAAGGTATACCAGAAAACTCTGATTTAATTATGAGAAATTTGGCTGATGAGATTGTTTGTCTTCAAGCTCAAGCCATGAAATTAATTGAAGTAACCACTAAAAAGGAGACCCAAAGAAGAAATCAAAATAAACCTGCCTTACCTGAATACCAATTTGGAGATTATGTTATGTATTATCACTCCCAACCTAGTGGGCAAACTGAGAAATTAGGATCTAACTGGTCTGGCCCTTATCAAGTTATATTCTGAAAGGGATTAGAATACTCAATTGTTCATGTTGATATGGATATAGCGCTAAACCGTATCCATCCTAGATTTTTTAGAATTCACCCTCCTCCATGATCAAATCTTGAGAAAGTGTCAGGATTTTACTGAATTCTCTTGTTTTCAAATATTCTGCCCAATGCTTCCCCCTGGCAATATCAGAAGGGGAGTTTAATTTATCTATATATATAAAGGTTAATAAGAGTTATCAGGCTCATCCCGATCAGGGGATAGAAGATTTGATTGCTCAGCAATTAATTCACTCAGATAGATCCTGAACCATTTTAAAACCTATAAAAAGTCAATCTTTCTGATAATAAATTAGGTCAATTTATAACCTGCTTTTTACTATTATTACTAGTTTTTTAGAAAATCTATATAAGTAATTTTGAGACTTACCTGCTATTTTTGAAGTGTAATTAAAATCTTCCAGAGATACTATTAGCCATTTTTTATAATAATTATGTGCACCTTAAGTAGCATAAAAATTTTCTCTTTTGTCCATATTTTACACGTTGTAGAGGTATCCAGTATCCGTGATTTTGGAGATCTTAATATACTAAGGCTCAAGGCAATGAGCATCAATTGGTGTGCTCTCTGGTTCCTCAAGAATGTATTTTCTGGGTTGATAGAAGACTAAAAGGACCAAGCTTTGGACCTTTTTGTTAATATAGTACTATAATTCTAAAGATGATTATGATTTGGGGTGTTCATGGGATGTGCTACATCAGATCAATACCAGTAATCATCCACCCATTCTCCTCCATCCCATTATATTTTCTTTTTTTAGTACTAGATGGTCCCAACCCAAGGGGGGATTCATCGATGTTCCATCCCATTATATTTTCAAAGATGGAAGATGAATTTATTAACACTGAATTAATTAATATAACAACATTTGATGCTAGTGCCCTCCAAGAGTCCCTGTAATCTCTGGTGCTAATTAAAAATAAGGAAGACGATTTTTAATCGCGTAGTGAGATATATTAAAAATTGGACAAATTACTAAAAAGGATTTCTATCTTTTACCATTAATTGATGACGCACTAGATCTCTTGGGTGGTGCGCAATATTTTTTGGCCATTGACTTATTTTCTGGCTAATGGCAGATAGAGCTGTCCAAAGAGAAACTATAAAAATACGCTAAGATTTTGGCCCAGGACCTTTACCAACCTACTAGAATGCTGCAGGGGCTTAGCAATGCTCCCATGACCTTCCAGTATACAATGAATAGTATCCTCAGCAATTTAATATTTTCTGCGTCCTATTTTATTTAGATTATATTATTGTTTTATCCAGAACGCTTACTAATCATTTGCAACACCTATAAGAAGTTTTCCACCAGCTTGCCAAGGCTGGTTTGAAAATCAAGCCATATAAAGTATAGTTTCTTCTGTATACAGCTGGAATATCTGGTATGTATCAATAAGCATGGTTT
The DNA here is from genome assembly GCA_022478985.1 of Massospora cicadina. NCBI lineage: Eukaryota > Fungi > Entomophthoromycota > Entomophthoromycetes > Entomophthorales > Entomophthoraceae > Massospora > Massospora cicadina. The sequence continues at coordinate 114,376 of JAKSZP010006778.1, forward strand.
GTGGCCCCAGTCATGAAGTATAAAATCATTAAACATATTATGTGACTAAGTACCAAGAGTGACATTCAAGTATTTCTGAGAATGATTGTCTATTACCGCCAGTTTGTAAAGAAATTCAATAAAATAGGTGAACTGCTGTTTCACCTTCTCAAGGGCAGAGTATCTTTTGAGTGAACTTGGAACTGCCAATTATTATTTGATAAAATTAGGCTTTACCTTGTATAAGCGCCATTGTTAAGATATCCTAGTTTTAATAACCCATTATTATTCAAATGGACGCTTCTCTCAACACTGTTGGGGTGGTGTTATCACGATTTGAGTTGACAGAATTGAGCACCCTGTGGCTTACTGTATCTGGAAGTTATACATCCATCAATTAAATTATATATGGTAATGGAAAAGGAGTGTCTGGAAGTTATTTTCACATGTAAACAATCTAGGGTTTATATCCACAGTATGCATTTCACTGTAATAACCAACCATGCCTCTCTCTGCTGGTTACAGAAATTGAAGGATCCAGAAGGGAATCTGTCTTCAAGGGGCTTTGATATTACAAGCTTATAATTACAGAATTTTTCACTACCTATGCGTAAAGCATCAAAACGCAGATGGTTTATCTTACTTGACTACTGTAGCCTTAGTGGCCAATGTGGCAGAGAGTTGTTTGATAAAATGCTAACTCAAAATTTTGGTAACAAACCTGCAGAAGTTTCACTTGTTAAGGAAAATGATTTAGAACCTGGTGCTTAAGAATGGTAAACTTTACAAAGTCATCAACAATCAACAACTTTAGATACCCCAGCTAAAGGTATGAACTGATATTTATCATTGGGGCCCACAAGGCAATGTGGCATGAAGGTTTTAGGAAAGATAGTTGATTTGTTAAAGCAGTATCACTACTGGGAATCTATGATTTTTGACATTTATGAGACCTTCCACTGTTGTAAGGAATGTCAAGTAGATTGCCTTACATAAAAACAACTCTTTATCATTTAGTTAAGCCAAATTTTGCTTAGCACTATTTCTATTGAAGTGTTGGGGCATCTGGCCAATACGTTCAATCAATTTAAGTATATAATCATGGACATTGATCACCTCACCTAGTGGGTGGAGGCCAAAGCTATCAGAGACTTAGGGGCCACAATTACATCAAAGTTCATCCTAGAAGATATATAATGTCACAGACGCCCCAGTTTCTGTTGGCAGACAATAGAATTAATTTTAAATCCCAAATCGTCTGAAATTCAACGATTAGATTGGTATATGTGGGCTATTGTCTTCAACCTATCACCCTGAGGCCAACAGCACTGTGAAAAAAGTAAATGGAACCTTGGTGGAATTTTATATAAGATAAATTAGTAAGGCATTTAGATGGACCCTTTTATTAAATTCAGCCATTTTTCTTATGTTATCTCGTTCACTCAGCCATGAGGCTTTCTCAATTTGCCATACTATATGGGAAACAACTGGAATTTCCCCCAATTTTGTATTCATGCATTGCTCAAGAAAATGTGAGCCTAGATACTTATATGGAGAAACTGGTTATAAACTTGATTCAACTGCATAGAGGAGCATACTCTAACTTGCTAGCTCAAAATGTAAGATCTCAGGAGCATGATAATAAGGGCTGGCAGACCTTAATCCACTTTTATGTGGAAAAATTTGTTTTTATTATGACAATCATGGGTTTGTTTGGATTAGTAAATTGGAGCACTTATAGAAGGGCCCTTTTGAGATCATATAGAAGGCATCTACTTATGCCTATACTCTGAAGGATCCCTTTAAAGGTCACCTTATTAACTAGGTGCACACTAAGCTCATCAAAATAATAGCAGCTTGCTAGACTAATGGCCTCAAGCTTCTAAAATAATTTTTGGACCCCGCTCATTTTTTCCCTGATGTTTGGTTAAGTGAGTTAAAATTTATAATTGGTTTGACCAAACATCTGATATTAATATTTTTATTTAATCTTATAATTACACAAATATCTAAATAAAAGAGTTTGGTCAATTATTTGAAGGTTGAGCACAAGGACCACGACTTTATAAATAGTCACTAAAAGTTAGATAAAATATATTGGTAAAAATCCGGTAGAGCCCTTCATTTCTGATGATTTATGTTAGTTGATCAAATCCTTAATCCCCATTTTACAATCTCTATTTATTTTCCAATAATCACCAACGCTGTGGCCTCAGTGTCTCTATCACCCTTTATATTATTTTAATATCCTTTGCCCCAAGCTATAAGATGTTTTTAAATAGGGTCCTATCATAAGTAAGGCCATCTTCCAGAATTTCATTATAAATTGGCCTAGTGACTTTTATGGAATTAACCTGAGCCTAAGAATTTGCTTTCTTGACCTAAATTGGACATTATGCCTTATAGTTTTCCAGTCCTAAGGCTGCTTGATGGTCAGAGTTTTGCATCAATAGAATCTTTGTAAATGAAAAGAGCTTATCTGAGAAGGATGATCAAGTGGAGGGGGATCTTTTTCCATAGGGAGCTACATTCAGTTTAACAAAAGAAGAGTACAAATATTGATCCTGTTAGCCACTGGAACTAGTAGATACTACAGTGTGCTCATTTGCTTACAAATTTAGCCCTATTATTGATAAAAATATAATTATTATCTTTGTGTTACCCCAGTTACTGTCCACAAAGGCTTGTTGTTTTGTGTGTTAGTACCTGTGCAGTTGGAATATGGCATCCTAGCGGTAATTTCAACATTTCAATTATTTGTACTTTTGTTAATTATCTCATTTTATAGTGTTTATTTTATCAATAATTTTATACTTTTCTAGTAGAATATTTATTGATTAATTTATATTTTTAGTGAATCTTTCAAGTCAGCTCTTTTCTCAAAAAATCTGAGTGCATTTTTATTATTTATTTCATATTTTTAGTGCATTTATTAAAGTCAGTTCTTTTTCCTAATTCTATAAATATATATGTAAAAATTGCATATAAAACTTTGATTAAAGAATGGTATATTATTTTTGGATGATCAGTTTGGCAATATTAGATTATATAATTATCTCAATGTTTTAGTTATGAGGTTGATGGCTTTTAGTTGATTTGATTGGCCCAATTTAAAATAAATTTATTAATAACAATATACAATACTTAATCAATTTATTCATTTGGTTGATTTGATTAGTCCAAGATTATACTATAATTATTGATGTTATCTACATCACTTAATTTAATTTATTAGCTTAGTTTCTTTGATTGGTTATATTTATACTAAACTTACCAAATTGCCATCTACAATATCTCAAGTTCATCACATTAAGACATCATTCTAATGCTCAGAGTTTAAACTTATCTCAGAAAAATGGCATATGCATGTCAAGACCACATAATAACTGCCTATAGTAAAGCAAGAGAAGTATGTAGTTACTGAAATACAAACTAAATGAGACTGAAGGTTAATATAGTACTTTATAATATGAAAATATGCTAGTCTTTGGGTTTATGATATAAATTTAATCTTTTAGTGCATGGATCAATGGACAGACAAAAATTTTAAATGAGGGAACAATCTTTTTTAAACGCTGTATAAGACTTGATTTTTTATCTAATTTGTAAATTCTGAAAGGTACTGGTGATTGAACTGTCTGTCAAACTTTTGGCTGCACTAAAATGACGTCAGTTTTAAAAATCATCAAATAAATTATATACTGCTTAATACTCTGCTAAAGATGATATACTATTTGATTATATTTGTAAATAAATTCTCACTTCTTAAAAATAAAGCTCCTCTAATATTATAACATTTCTTACAAAATATAGATGGAACCACCATAAAATCATCCTCTAGTATTAAAAGGTTCATTTAAACTTGTTTAGTAGTTTTATAGTAAGGAATGAAAAGACAAAAAATATACAGATTTAATTGAGAACTTCCCCTTTTTTACAAGTTGGTTAAAAAAATTTGATTTGAAACCTGAATAGGGGTTATCTCCACCAAAGAAAGTTTTTATTAACCTCAGATTTTGGACTCAAACCTTTCTGATTACATCGTGGGTATGGTGTTTGTGTTGTTTACCCTATTAACTGCCACTAGCCTTTAATAGATACCCCCTGATAAATGTGCAAAGGGCAAAATTAAATTTACATCCTTCAGGGTAATAGTTATATGCCTTACTGACTTTACTTTCAACCCTTTATATTTTTTGTATATGAAAAAACAATTGAGTCGGGTTGACCTTGGGACAAATATACCTCACCAAGATTCTTTATAGACATTACAGTTTTCAAACATGCGGTGAACAAAACCTGCACTAGAGTGGAAGCAGAAATTACCCTGCCAGGCTAATCACCCTTATTTAGTTGTATATAAGTTAAATAAATTAAAGGTTCAGATAGTTGGTCAGACCAAATTTCAACTCATGTCCTACCTGTTTCAACAAAAGTAGTCAATTATAAACTGAAACAACAATATGTATATGCCACCCATCTACATTTTCACCTTTTAATTAGGTATTAATATATAAAAACTCTTACACCAATGATGTAGCAGCGTGCATAGATGCAATGACTACATTGAATATCTGTATCATAGAATACCCAGATCTAAAATGAGGAATGTTTACTACTTAACAACTTGGTTAATGAACTATACTATCATCTTTATTAATTTGCAACTACCATTTAGTGCCTTACACCATCTTATAATAATGTGTAGCTATAAGCTTACTATATTTAATCGTCCTATTCATTATAGCTATAACCTATCTATAATAATAAAAGCAAGTGTTTGTGTGCATGCATGTGTGCAATGCCCAACCAAAACTACAGCATGTAGAGCTTTGAGAATTTGGATATAGGTGTATGGAGGGTCCATGTGCACCTAAAGCTAGATTTTTGATTTCATAATAAAAATAAAAAGTTATATATAAGAAATAAAAAGTTATATGTTTTTTATTGTAATTAGTATATTTTTATGGTTGAGCAGTTTGATATTTGGTTGATTTGATAGTTTAAATGGTATTATAATTAATTGGCAGTCATTTGGTATTTAATAAGCTAATTGTTTTAGTAAGTAGTAAGTGATAAGATGATTCAATAGTTAAAATGTGTATTTAAGTGTTGGGTGGTTTTAGGTTGATTGCAAGTCCAAATTGATTTAGGCAAATGGTTTGTAGTTTTTGCTGATTCAATAGTTTGATTGTCTCTAAACTTATTTATGGATATCTACCAATTTATATAAGCTATTACAAATAATATCATCTGTTTTTGGTCATCTTACCTGATTAAACAATAATATCTGTTAAATTATACCTGCAAAAAGTGCTGTGAAAAATGGACTATCACTATGATAAAAACTAAAGTTTATTATATAGGAAAACATCTGCCTTTAAAAAACTTTATGAAATTTGACATCTTATCCTCATTCTGTAAAAGGATTTATTATAAAATTAAAAAAGTATGTACACACATCGATGAATCCCCCCTTGGGTTGGGACTATCTAGTACTAAAAAAAGTATGTACACAAGAAACTCTGGATAGACTAACTAATATTTTAAATTAATATATATATTAACTAGTGGGTGCATTAATAAACATGGGAAAAGCTGTGGCTACCTACTAGTTTATATATATATAGGTAGATGGTAATCAATCTACTTATTAGAACTCTAACTCTGAATGACGTTAAGTCTGATTGTGACGGTTGAGGTTTATCCTCAGCATCACATTGCCCTGATCTTTGGTAAGACAGGGCAGGCTGTGTCTGGATGTATGGAGGAGGAGGGGGAGTTGGTCCTGGCAGGGACGCCTAAGGGGCAGGAGCTTGGAGTAGGCCAAGGAGCCAGATGGGCGTCCAAGTCGAGGAAAAACGAGAATCAGGTAAAATGGGGAGTTTCGAGATTCGATTTGGATTCGAATCAAGAATGGAATGGAACAGGTGCTTGGAAGTTTCGCGGTTTGTTTGGAATTCGAAATGGAACTGGTGTGGAACTGTTGAGAATCGGAACTGGCACAGAACCATTGAGTGAGGATTCCGCGATCCTGCTGTAAGGTTTACACCAAGCATTAGTCAGATTAGCACCATAAGCTTGTGTTATATTTTATATAGCTTGTAGCATGTGTATATAGGGAAGGAACTGGGAGCTGGAGGCTTCTCAGTTCTGTTTTCTATCAACCTGGCCAATATTAAATAAAAGAACTTTAAAATTCATATATTTACAGTTTGAGTTTATCTAAAATATTGCCTAACTGCAGCCATGTTTGGCTTGAATCAACAAGAATTGGACTTTGAGAGTGAGCTTGGGAGAGCTATTGCCTCCCTTTATACCTTGTCTTGGAGTCAAGGCATGTTGCTGTGGTTAAGTATATTTGCAACTGTCTTCCAGGGGTGCTTGTCCAATCTTGTAGCGCGCGCACAAGGAGAGTAGTATCAGGAGCCCTGTCAGCCCTATGGTCTGTAACATGGATCCTGTTGCCCAACTCATTCGTGGCTCATTGGAAGGAGCCAGTGCGTTACATTAAACAGAACTCATTTACTTTCCTGTCGTTGTGGTGGCAAGCAAAAGAGGTGCCAGAAGAAGTTGTGTTTCCAAAGTGGTATAATCATACTGCAACACTCTTGATGGTGATATTCTCCACCGCCTTTTTGCTTCATGAATTATACCGGGTTTTGGAGTGTGTGTCCCAGAATGGTGGGAAAGTGGTAGGGCCTGGGAAGGACAAAGGAAGAATTCCCACGGTTTTGAAATTGGAAGACTTGGAACTGATCCACCAGACGTTTAGCCGAGTTCAGTTTCAGGGACGTTTGACAAAGGCAGCGGGTGGGGAGGATTCGTTTGCCTTGCAGTTAAGTCAGGTTCTGTTGGCACTTCCAGTAAAGCAGTCCAACTGGGTGCGAGAACTTTTGGAAGAGCAGTCAGGGTTACCTGTATCAGTGGAGGAATGTCTGGATTGGATTGATCGTGCAGCATGTCCAGATGAGACGCAGGATTCGGCCTGGGCGGCTTTACTGCAGTGTGGTCAAGGGAAGAAGTCAGTGGAGGAGTATGGCCAGATGTTCCGCGCATTGGCAAGAGCAGCAAAGGCACCTGAGACTCAGCTTCCACGCATGTTTCGCCAAAACTTGCAAGCTGATCTATTATTGGCAATGGCGGCGGTGAAACCTGCAGCGACGTTGGAGGAAGAGGTGGGTTTGGCCTTGCAGGTAGAACGACAGTTGAGTTTGGTATGGGCCCGTCAGGAAGTTGTGCGAACCCCAGTGGGATTCCGAGGACAGAGTGGTGGAAGAAGGGCAGGTTCCGAGCCCATATATGGTACTAAGGGGTTTAGCTATGTGGAGGAAGGGAAGAAGAGTCAAGGGAATCCTGAGGGTATGGTGGAGGTGCGAGAGACAAGGATTCCCATTGGGATTACCACTCAGGATCCTGAGGCTCAGAATAAGAAGGCTCCTTATAATTTTCGCAAGAAACTGGTGAATCAGTACCTCAAAATAAACAGCTTACTTCATCTTATCCTTATCTGATTTTGCCCATCAGTGTGCTCGTGGGGGATGAAGGAAGGGATTGCGGTGAAGTTCTAGCTTTGATTGATACCGGAGCTGGGGAGAATTATGTTGAGGAGAAGTGGGCAAGAAGCCATGGATTGTCATTACAGAAGGATGGATGGGTGAAGTTGGCAGACACCTCCAAAAGAACGGCGGCATGGCGAGTACAGGCCAAGGTCCTGTTGAGGCAAGGCCTGGAGGTATTCAGGGAGGAGTTTCACGCCGTGGCTCACCTGCCACATTCTGTGGTGCTGGGGATGAGATGGTGGCACCATGTCCATCCACAGTTTGATATGAAGAGAGAGAGGGTTCTGCTGTCGCCTAGAGGCCAGGGGTCGTTTGAATGGACGTTTCAGTCCCAAGGTTCGTTGGTGAAGCACATGGGTGGAATCGCCTCAATTGTGTCAGCGGAAGGATTGCCAAGGGAGTATCAGGATTTCGTGTTGATTTCCGACGCCTGAATGAGGTAACGGAACCTGATCCCTATCCAATGCCACTCATGGAGAACATTCTGCCCATGATCTCCGGGTGTGGGGTGTTCACCAAATTGGATTTGGTGGACGCTTTTAATCAAATTCCTGTTCGCCCTGAGCACCAGCGGTATACGGCATTCAAATGTCATCTGGGAAACTTCGAGTACAGGGTTATGCCATTTGGCCTACGCAATGCCCCTGCAGTTTTCCAGCGCATGATTGAGTGTTGTGTTGCCTATATGGATGACATCCTGGTGTTTTCCAAATCGGTACAGGACCATGTGAGGGATGTGAGAAGTGTGTTGGAGGTGGTTAGGAACGCGGGCTTGAAGTTGAAGCCATCCAAGTGTGAGTTCAATAAAGAATCGGTGTCCTTCCTAGGAAACGTGGTCCTCCAAGAAGGGATAGCGATCTGTCCTGATAAGTTGCGAGCAGTGCGGGAATGGAAGGCTCCTGGGAATAGGACTGAAGTGCGAAGCTTCTTGGGGGTGGTGAATTTCGTGCGGAGGTTTTCTAGGGATCTGGCCCAATGGGCTGTGCCATTGACAAGACTGACGGGAAACGTGCCATTCGTTTGGGGGGAGGCTGAGGAGAGGGCATTTCAGCAAGTGAAGACGAGTTTGCTGACAGCCCCAGTTCTGGCACACCCTGACCCAAACAAACCATTCGTGGTAGAGACTGACGCGTCAAATTTTGCACTTGGAGCTGTGTTGTTGCAGGAGGGTAAAGATGGGGTTGAACATCCTGTCTGTTATTTCAGTTGGAAGATGGCACCAGCTGAAACCAACTATCCAGTTTACGATAAGGAACTTTTGGCAATAGTTGCAGCCTTAGGGGAGTGGCAACACCACCTATTGTATGCCAGGCACCCGGTTGTCATCTGAACGGACCATCGAGCCTTAGAATACTATAAGTCCCCACGCCTGATGAACCAGAGGCAGGCCCGGTGGCACTTAGAGTTGGTTCAATATGACCTGCGGATTGAATACAAGCCAGGAAAACAAAATATCTTGCCAGATTTATTGAGCCGTGATTCTGGACTGGTGTTTTCTGATGAGGAGTTGAGGAAGTTCAACACAGCCACGATGTTGCCACAGAACTTGTTTGCAACAATCCAGGGCTAGACAGGGGAAGGTGAGGCAAGCAGGGGGCATGCGGGATTCTCAGTTTGGGGTGGTATCATACACCATGAGGGAAGGATTTGGGTCCCGGTGAAGAGTCTGCAACAAGAGGTAATGGCAGCTAATCACGACCATCCTCTGGCAGGTCATCCCGGTCAAGAGAAGATGTTAGATCTTGTTCGCCGTCACTATTCATGGAGAGGTGTGGGTGAGGCGGTGCGGAAGTATGTTTCACATTGTGTGGTTTGCGCCAGGGCAAAGGCCCAACGGGTGGCACCGGGGGAAAATTGAAGCCGCTTCAAATTCCTTCTAGGCCATGGTCCTCAGTGAGTGTGGATTTCATCACAGGACTGCCCAAGTCACAGGGGATGGATGCTTTGATGGTGAGATTGTGTCAGATTGGGGTCCGCAATTTACATCTAAATTTTGGCTCCACATGTTGGGAAATCTAAAGATCAAGGCTTGCCATTCGTCAGCATATCATCCTCAGTCAGATGGCCAAACTGAGAGAGTAAATCAGATATTAGAGCAGTATTTGAGGTGCTATGTTTCAGGGCGTCAGGATGACTGGGTATATTGGGTGAAGCTGGCTCAATTTGTATATAACAATCATAAGCATTCATCCACGGGTATGACCCCATTTTTTGCAAATCACGGCCAACACCCAGAGGGTATGGGGCCTAGGGAGCAAGGGCGGAATCCAGCGGCAGATGAACTGTCATGAGATACCTGTGACACCCTGGAGCTCCTGAAGAAGAATTTGGTGGTGGCAGTCGCAGCTCAGAAGAGGAAGGCAGACTGGCATAGATCTGAAGGTAGAGCTTTCAAGAGAGGTGATTAGTCTTGGTGAATGCTCGGAACTACGCCTTGCCTGTAAGGAGCCAGAAATTGGGGCCGGTGGCGTTGGGCCCATATCAGGTAGTGAGGGCGGTGAACGAGGTGGCATTTGAGCTGAAGCTCCCAGAAGGGTCAAGAGCTCATCCAGTGTTGCACGTATCACAGCTCAAGCCATTCTTTGGCCAGCCACCTGAAAGTCCTTCCCCTTTATTCCCAGCTGGAGAAGGAGCCAAGGAGTATGAAGTTGAGGAGATTCTTGACACCAAAGTGGTGAGAGGACGTCGTTCATTCTTGGTACGTTGGGTGGGTCATCCTATTGAGGAGTCCACATGGCAGTCAGCTAGGGATTGTGCCCGATGTCCTGAGAAAATCCAAGAGTTTTTCCTGTCTAGGGGGGTGATGTGACGGTTGAGGTTTATCCTCAGCATCACATTGCCCTGATCTTTGGTAAGACAGGGCAGGCTGTGTCTGGATGTATGGAGGAGGAGGGGAGTTGGTCCTGGCAGGGACGCCTAAGGGGCAGGAGCTTGGAGTAGGCCAAGGAGCCAGATGGGCGTCCAAGTTGAGGAAAAACGAGAATCAGGTAAAATGGGGAGTTTCGAGATTCGATTTGGATTTGAATCAAGAATGGAATGGAACAGGTGCTTGGAAGTTTCGCGGTTCGTTTGGAATTCGAAATGGAACTGGTGCGGAACTGTTGAGAATTGGAACTGGCACAGAACCATTGAGTGAGGATTCCGCGATCCTGCTGTAAGGTTTACACCAAGCATTAGTCAGATTAGCACCATAAGCTTGTGTTATATTTTATATTAGCTTGTAGCATGTGTATATAGGGAAGGAACTGGGAGCTGGAGGCTTCTCAGTTCTGTTTTCTATCAACCTGGCCAATATTAAATAAAAGAACTTTAAAATTCATATATTTACAGTTTGAGTTTATTTAAAATATTGCCTAACTGCAGCCATGTTTGGCTTGAATCAACAAGAATTGGACTTTGAGAGTGAGCTTGGGAGAGCTATTGCCTCCCTTTATACCTTGTCTTGGAGTCAAGGCATGTTGCTGGGGTTAAGTATATTTGCAACTGTCTTCCAGGGGGTGCTTGTCCAATCTTGTAGCGCGCGCACAAGGAGAGTAGTATCAGGAGCCCTGTCAGCCCTATGGTCTGTAACATGGATCCTGTTGCCCAACTCATTCGTGGCTCATTGGAAGGAGCCAGTGCGTTACACTGATAAATTTACCCTATTTAGCTTAGTGGTTGAGAATTATTATAAATAAAATGAATAATTTACCAAATCTCTCACCCAAAACTATAAATGCAATAGATGATTAATAATTAATCTTAAGTTAACTTAAAGGTGCAGGTTCAAAACCTGGATCAACCTTATTAAGACGTTTTTCTCTACTCTCTGTGGTGTCTGTTCACTGGATCAATGATACAGTGTCTTTAAAAAAAATTAAAATTTTTCACTGGATCAACAATATTATGTTTTAGACAAAAATTAAAAATGTGTTTGTGTGGATGTTCACTGTATCAACAATACAATGTCTTTCAAAAATTAAAAATTTTCGTGTCTGTGAGTCTGTATGTCTCCAAATTAACTAGTTTGATAGGATAAAATTCTTAACTATTCATCTAGTGATCGGTTAGAATCTACAATATTCAGTTGAGTAGTTATAGCGTTTGCTGGATTTAATTTTTTATACTATAGGGTTTCTGAGTAACTGGTACTGGTATTAACTAATTCACTTACTTTTAATTCAATTGTTTTACATTATAATCATATTATCAAGTGTAGATGGCCATTGGAAGTTTAGTATTAAACTAAACCAATAAACATATTTAAGTCTGTGTGTCCACAATATAATCAGTTTAATAGGCTAAATCTCTAATTATTCAGTTAGTGATTGTTTAGTAACTACAAAGTTTCAAATAGGTGCATATGGTTACAATTTCCTAAGTGGATTTTCTGATTGGTTGTTAGTGATTAATAAATTCACATCAATTTAACTGATGTTATCATATCATATAACTAGATTGGTGTGTCTTGATCAAAATGGATTCAAAGTAAAATAAAAAACTTTGTATTTATTTCTATCAATATCTATGTAACATACCTGACATATTATCTCAAAAAATAAATTTATTAAAAGAAATCAAATTTTGAAATTATTTTATTACTTTATAAAGTTTATAAACTGGTTTAGGCTATTTTTCTTGATTAATGATATGAATAAAAATCTATTTACAAGATCTAAAAACAAATGTTATGTTTAAGCAAAATTCAGTAAATCTTTTTACTTGATCAGTTTATGTGGTTATTTGGTTTTTATACTTATTAATGATTCTATACAGTTTTGGTGGATATCTCATTTTAATTTAGTCTAATTAATGTGATAAGAAAACCGCATCTCTCTGCAAAGTAACTGCACAAGAAAATTTTATATCACAAACAGAATCACCCATGAAAATTTTGAGGCCTTTGCTTTGTCTCAATACCTGCCTTCAAGCTGAATACAATCTCGCTGAGTTTATTTTAAGCTGTCTTGACATCCCAGCTCTACCTGAGACCTCCAGTGCTTGACCCCCAATCTGAAGCTACCCCCCATATCTGCTTTCTGCCTTTTGTGCCAACTCTGTCCAGAAACCTCTACTATTGAAAAGCCAACTGATCCCCCCTCCCCTTCTGCCATAGTCAGAGAAGCGTTTCTACAAGGGCCACCTGATTAATTGTGTTTTATCTTGTGTTTGTTTCAATCTGCTCAATTTGGGCATTTTGGTTCATTCTTTTATGTTTTATTTTATTTTTGCTCTTTGAGCATTTGGTAATGTCTGTCCCCTGGTTGTCTTGCCTTAAATAAATTAAATTAAATTTTCTTTTTTATTTTATTTTGTGCTCTTTTAACCCTTTTAATATTTTTTCCCTTGTCAGCTTGCCATAGATAACTTTGCTTTATAGTTATAGTTTACTTAAAGAATGCTTTAAATTTGATTTTTTAGGTGGATAAAAAAAGTTGTAAATTATATTTATATTATCTCTATACTTATGTAAAAAGAAAGCATAAGGCTTGGTTTTAAGTTTTATATCTTGCACATATCAAAAGATAGTTAAGCAAAGTTGACCCTAGAAAAATATATCTATGGGGACTGATGTGCAAACATGTACTAATAAATAGTTGCAATTTATAAACTGCAACATTTTTGTGCCTTATCTATTATCATTTTAATAAAACATAAAATGTGTCAATTACACAGAAGTTTATTCTATATTTAAATTGTTAATTATAAAAACTAAAATAAACATTTTAAATCAATAGGTTTAATGGTTTTAGCCAAGTAGTTGGTGATTTCAATTGATATACTAGCCAATTTTTTAACTTTTCTTGGTACTATAATTTAAAGGTTATTCTAATTTAATTGTTTTAGTATCTTTTGGTAGATGGCCATCAATAAGTTTAGAAACTATTAAATCTATTGAATTAACCAACCACCAACCACTTGGCTGATATCATAATAATTCTATCGAATTAACTAATCCAACCATTTAGCCAAAGTCAATTGAATTATAGCATTTTTATAAAATAATATTACACTCACCCAAAACCGATTGAACTGCTGAATTAATTAAAACCATCTAGCATTTACTTAGAACATTATACCCATTGAATCATCCAAAATCAATCATAATCAGCCAAAACCAATTGTTTCAATTAATTGACTTAAGACTGCCACCCTTATACTAAAACAATGAACCTAAGAATTTAATTAACAATACCAAACGCTTACCAAAAATGATTTATATTAATTCTTAAGCTTTATCATTTTTAGATTAAGATAAAAATATATACATTATAGTTTCCTTTACTATAATTATGATTGATAAAAATAGTTTAATGGCTTTAAAATTCATAACGCATCTGTGAAAAGTCTTATCATTTTTTAGATATTTGTTTAGGAGTAGTTATAGAATATATTTACTTATATATACAATGTTATTTTAGTAGGACAGTTCTAAAATTATATTCAATTACTTTATAAACTCTAACATATTTTTAATCAATCAATAAAACAATTAGATTTACTTCCAATGTAATAAAACACTAACACTGGCTGACTGGCTGAATGATTGACATCAGAAACCATCAAGTCTAATAGATCTAATATATTTAGTTAAGTGATTAAGAATTGGAAAATAAAGCAAATAATACACCAACCTACTTAATAAATTACTAATATTGATAGACTGACAGACTGAATGACATCTAAAACCAACAAGTCTGATAAGCTCAAGTTAAATAGCCAAGTAGTTGAGAACTTAAAAATATATCAAATAACTTACCAAATTGCTCACCTGAAACTAAACTTATATAATAAAACACTAGCACTGACTGACTGACATCTGAAATTATTGAGTCTTATTGGTCCACTATATTTGTCTGAGTAGTTGAGTTTTAACAAACATATCAAATATTCCACCAATTTGCTTATTGTAACAACCAGAATGATCCCAGTTCCAGTTGCCATAAAATTTAAGATGCTTTGGCGCACTGATAGCGCCAAAGCAGATCAACGTCAAGTAGGGAAACAGATTTGGTGCACCAACAGACCACAATCCCTATATTGAGTTAGTTTTAGAAAGGTAATTTGTGGTTGGTCTGACCTAATCATGCAATAGCTCCTTAATGCTGAAAAACTAAAAGACAAACAGGTAAGTGAGGTATGCAAAACCCAGAAGGACCTTTATTTTATTCACAAAATAAAGGGGGACCGCCAAACAGAGTTTTCTAGGTGCAACTGACAATGCTTCCCAGGGAGGGAATTTGAGGAACAAAATTTCCAAAGAAAGCTCTGTAATTGGCGGGTGCAAACTTTTATAGTTGGCATTTGGGGTTCATCTTAGCCATTGATAAGTATCATAAAATCTTAATCAATAATCCAGGTGAGGCACAACCCAGAACCCAAACTCAACAAAACTAAAAATCTTTTTAAACAATTTGACCAGATTAAAAAATATGAACCTGAGTCAAAATGCAAAAATTGAGAACTTTGTTTTCTAGAACTCACTCTAAATAATAGTTATATAGACTCAACCAAAAATTTTACCCAATTAAATACCTCCAATTAAGCTCCATTGATGAACTTGCATAAGGTTTTCTTGTAGTTTATTTACTCATGTTTTTTAACAAAAATAATGCATAGATAGGTATTATGTTTTTAGTTAAGTTTTACTCAACTTTAGATATTTATTAAAGTACTTACTAACATATAAAGATATCAAAGCACTGATTATTTTGATGATAATACCCCCGCTTAAATAAAAACTCTAATTTCAATGAAAATGGAAGCACTTGTAGTTTTTTAAATATCTGAAAATTTGTTAAAACACTCACTAGATAGGTGTTTTCATAATCCCCACTTAAATTGAAGAATTATAATAACAATGTAAACATATATTCTTCTTTTGCTTCCATAACTAAGTCAAAAATAAATTGGGATTTTTTTAAAAAAATACAAAACATGACCACTCGATTGAGCCAAAGCTTACCAATATCAATACCATTGACGCCTGCTGCCCCAGCTTGGGGTGGTGGTGCGCCACCATCTGGCATCTTTTGGCCACCGCCAAAGTGCACCTGGGCTGGCTCTGCTAGCCCCCCTAATGCTACTGGGCGTTATGTCCCCCTCAGGACTTGGCCCATCATCTTTAAAGTTCCCAGGTGGTGCTCTGGAGCCCTTTGGTGCTCCAATGGGGCAATTTGTGTTTCAGCCTCCAGGGTGAATATGGGATTCTTTTCCCAAATGCAAGTGCAGCCATCATCAAGATGGCCACGCTGGTGTTTAAACCTACCAGCTTTATTGATCTTTCCCCTTTAGGGGGTACTTTAACCTCAGTTTTCTATTCCAAGGCCAATGCAAATGCAGCATCTAGGCTACAATTAGTTTATAAAAATCTTCCTCTCAACTGTTTGAACCCAGCTCCCAGATGAGGCCACTTTGGTGGGCCAGTTTTCCAGGTTGCCTTCCCACCTTTCCCCTGAATGCCTCCGCCATGAGCTCACAGAGGGTTTGGCTATTTATGGTGAAGACTCTGTGTTGCAATTTGTGGTTCCAAATGGAGTGGATCGTTTGGCAGGGCTGCAAGCCTTTGTGATGATCTGCCAATTTCATCGTGGCACCCACCTCATTATTCCCCTGCACAGTGATCAGATAAACCCCTGATCATGTATTCTGGGTGCACGTTGAGAATGGCTGCGCCATTTGCCCCTTGTGCTTTAAGCTTGATCACTCAAAACACAAGTGCCCTATGGTTTCCACCTCCATCACTTCCACCACTCCCCCTCCAGCATTGGGTTAGCAGCTGGTTTAGCTCAATTTTCAAATGAGTCTCAATTCTCCCACTCCCAAATTTGGCAAATTCTGGCACTGTTCCAAGGTAACAGCCACAAATTTTTTAAAAAAAATAAAAATTATAACAAATTAACTGGATTACAGAATCCTGATTCGATGGCTGACTCAGTTTCAGCTGAGCTGCCATGGTCAATGGCATGTGGGCAATCAGCTTCTGCCACTGTTCCAAGGTAGCAGCCACAAATTTTTTAAAAAATAAAAATTATAACAAATTAACTGGATTACAGAATCCTGAGTCAATGGCTGACTCAGTTTCAGCTGAGCTGCCATGGTCAATGGCATGTGGGCAATCAGCTTCTGCCACTGTTCCAAGGTAGCAGCCACAAATTTTTTAAAAAAATAAAAATTATAACAAATTAACTGGATTACAGAATCCTGAGTCAATGGCTGACTCAGTTTCAGCTGAGCTGCCATAGTCAATGGCATGTGGGCAATCAGCTTCTGCCACTGCCCCAATTCTGTTGACTGGCCCAGTGCTGGCTGAATCTAAACCATTAGAGGCTCTCTAAAGGATTGATGAGAACGAACAGCCATACCATGTCAAGCCAGATTTCACTTCGGGGGAATTTTTTGTTGATCCTCCCAAATCATGGCCCCACCATTTTTGCCCTCAAAACAGTTTTCCAATTTACAAAAATAAAAATAAAATGACAGTTGAGGCTGCAGCTGCCCCTGCCAACACCCTACTTCACCAGCAACTTCATGGGGCGATGGAGCCCCTTGTTGAGGTTATCCCTATCCCCAATACTCCTCATGATTTTGAGGAAGATGCAAAATATGAAATTGAGAAGCTCACTTTTGGTGCGAGATGCACTTGCATTGATGTGGCAAAAGCTTCTCTTTTAACCCCAATTATCTAAAGCCTGCCAGAGCATCAAATCTTCCACTTGTGTTCTGTCTCTCATCACTTTTTCTGAGCATCAACTTGCTCATTACGTTGAGGCGATGGACACCACTGGCCTCAAAATATGAAGAAAACTCACAACTATACCTCCTTATGCCCCATGTCACTGTTGCTCTCACCCCAATGCTGTCAGCCATGGTCCACCAGATAAAGCAGGCGCCGGACAAAAGTTTCCCTAAAGCTTCCTCGCCTTCTTATATGGATTCTTAGTCTGTTTTCTGAGGTACCATATAAGGAATTTTTTATTTTTAATAATACCTTTGTTTGGCCCATTTACAGATAAAAATGCATGGCGGCTCCCCCTTTTGGCTTGGCCACTAGTGCTAAAAAAAGAATTATAATAACAATGCAGAGTTAGTCACTATATGTTTTAGTTATTTGGGTTTAGGTGAAGAAATACTAAATTTTTTCCAGAAAAAATGCAGAATTATAATTATTAATGCAAAGGAAAGCGTCTTAATAGTTTTGAGTTATTAAAGAAAAATATTACCTAGACAATTGCTTTATTGTACTTGCTTAAATCTCAAAATTGTAATTTCAAACATAAAGGTAAGCACTTTGTAAATAGTTTATGGTTATATAAGGATAAAATTCACTAGATGGTTAATTTCATTCTTTCTGTTTAAACTTGCACAATTATTGTCAGGGAGATGGCAGATAATGTTTAGATTGGCCTGCCAGTTGGGATACAGAAGCACCCAAAAGATGAGATAGAATGCCAGAGGTATTGCCGCTCAAACAACGTTGAAGTTTATGGGGAGATGAGTAATGATCAAATGCTGATGAACTGCAAGCATAAAAAGAAACCCAGCAAGAAGCCAGGCTGCTGTGGTACCAGACCCAACAGGCCTAGGCGTGGGGAGTTGCGATATCAGATTAAGTAGTTTGGGGCTCCCATAGGAGAACTATATTAGACAACATTCACAATATGGCAGATCCTCGCCTGAATTGGGGATAATTTTCCACAGGATACTGATATTTTGCTGGCAAATGGCCTCTGCAATCAGGGAGAGTTCCACGAAACTAGTAACACAATAGTCCCAATCAACTGTGGTAGGAACTAAAGTTACTAATATGACTGGGATTTCTCAGTTGATATGAGGCCTGTGAGGCCAAATTAGAGAAGTCACAAGGTTTGGCAAAATAATTTTGAGATAAATCAAACATTTTGGAGTGCAGGAAGTTTCTAATAATTTGTAAGATAAATAATTGACTGTCAAATTCCTCAGTATGTTATGACTTCTCTAATAGACAATTGAGTGGGAATAGCTTAGGAAAGCGTGGGATTGGGGCCCTCAAAATTTGATCTAAACTGGCAAACTTTGAGCGATAGGGTGAAACTAATTTATTGTGAACTGAAGTCAAAAGAATCAGCGATGGGCTGAGTCGCTGTCAGCTCATCCATGAACGCCTGAATTACCGATTTTCTTTAGTTCCAATGACTAGAGAGATGGCGTCTCGCCTGATGGGCAGCAGGTACATCCCAAGGCCACCCCATGTAGTGGAGGTCCCATGAGGTTGGGAACAGGTTTAAAGCACCAAATTTGCCTGCAACCAGTCACTCCGTCATCCATTTGACCAAGCAATATTTTTTGGATGGAAGTTCTGATGATTTTGGGAGGGGTTTCTAACTGGTGGCAACATTTCCCAATGTCCCAATGCCATTGGCGAGCTTTGCTGATGATTTGACACTTGACACTTCATTTACCAAAAGTATGCGCCTATCAGGCTTTGTTGATAATGGTTTGGGGCTCTCATGACTTAATGCCAAAGGCTTGTTGCCATTGACTTCATGTGGACCTTTTTCTCCATGGGAATGCCAACTTTCTGATATCTTGGCACAAATCCCCTTAATTTGCTATACTAATTAAGCTGAGGTTAATGCAGGGATGGGTGGCAGGGTCCTCAAAGGAAAATCTGTTACTCATTGCTTGTCCACCACATGGTCGAGGTTGCCCTGCAAGATGAGCGGGGCAGCTGGCCTTCTTGGATCCTCTTTTGATGGGAATGGGAACGCCACCCAGTCCAAGCGGAGGGGACGCTCTCCTGGACTTACATTACCCTTCACTTTTCCTAAAGGAGGAACGCCACCACCGTGGAATTGAGTGAGAGCCACATTATTATGGGTCTTAGGCAATTAATTGCCATTAGAGTAGCAATCTTTGGTGTAGAACGGGGTGCATCTGGGTGGGTGGTGTGGAAATCCTTGAAGAGCTCTGATCAGTTGTCACAGTTTTGCACCACATCCCAGATATTCTTATATGCCAAATAGCCTTTCCACACGACTAATTAAACTAAACAACGTGAACGTCAGGAATCCAGGATGCCCTTCACTTCAGTTTCCTCTGCACCCTCAATCACAATGAGTTCTGGTTCCATTGGGTTTTCCCTTGAACATAAAAACCTGAGAGACATGAGAAACTGGATGTTTCTTCCAATGAGGCGACAATTTAAAATGGAAGGCGCCATTTCCTAAGTCGTCTTCCCACCAAATGGGGACCCAAGTGTTTACTTGCAAACTTATGTGATGGCACCAGCATCCGCAAGTGCATATGGTGAGCATGACGTATGAACCCACCTTTGCTCCATGAGCTAAGCCACTTCCAATCTGCAAACCATTTTTAATCACTTATGGCCTTAATTAAATGCTCCCAAAGCAGGGAATGTGTGACCCAAATTTGCTGAGCATAGTCAGCGGCAGCAGGTACCTCTGGGTAAAGGAATGGGTCAACTGAAAAAGATTGTACCTCAAGGTTGCCTCATATGGGGAAAACCATTGGAGGCATGCGTTCCATTATTATATGCAAACTGAGCAAGAGGAAGGTCATCAGCCCAAGTATCCTGAGTGGCTGTAACGTAGCACCGCAGATACTGTTACAGGATATGATTGACCCATTAAGTTTGTCCATACAACTAAGAATAATATGCAGTTGAGTGACAGGGCTTAGGCTTCAAGATCTTCAAGAGCTCATGGCAAAACTGCGCCAAAATTTAGGTCCCACAGTCACTGATAATTTATTGTGTGTGTTATAAAATCGGCAGTATCAAAAGATACGCCAGCAGACCTTGCACAGGGTTTGACCCATTGAGCAATCAGGACCAATGATATGAAGATCATTGTCCTTAAAACAACAAAAAAATTCTAATATAAAAACATGGAGCACTTGCTCCCACAACCTCTTTTATTTAAAAAGCTTAATCTCTCAGATTCTTCTTATTCCGCCTTTCTGTACTCACTTAACAACGAACTTCCTCTTGATCGCTCATCTCGCTTATATAACAGCAGCTTGGATGATACCACTCTCATAGCTTGGACTATTTGGTTCCACCGATTCTCCTTGCTTCAGCTGGTTATTCTCAAAATTGCTATCGCCTTAATTGTAGGCAATTAAATTGTAATCGTCAAATGTTGACATCACCTTATTTTAAATTGAACCAATATAAAATCGTTATATCTGATATAACTTGTTAATCCCAATATTGCCTCATTCTGAAGCGCTTAATTTACCATTACCAGTTTGATTCTGGCGGATTTCATTCATTTTTGCCATATTGACTTAGGGCTTATTGTCCAGTCATATTGGAATCGTGACATTACCCCCTCCTTGACTGGATGATGAGGCTCCTATTGCTTATAAGCTTGGAGGAATTTTGCATGCACTTTGTTAATGATCCAACTGCTAATGCGGTCCTTGATAGTATATGTGTCAACCCCAGTTTTCTCAAGACTTCAAATGTATCAATCCATATGCTAGCCAGCTTGTGTTTTCACCTGAATCCATAATGGTCATGGAAGAGAACCATCTCACCATCCTTGAATGTCACCAGCCCACTACGATGTACCTTATTGGTGGCCTGATTCCTAATCTTCTTAGCTAAGATGAAGGAATATGCTTCAGTTTGTAGTCTGATCAGAATGTTCGTGAGGTTTGTCAAATAGTGGTGGGGTTCCACTCCGCCTGTGTCCTCTACACACAAATATAGTAACGCTGGAAGAGCCAAGTGTTGGCTGTATAGTAGTTGGAAGAAACTCTTTCCCATGGCAGAATGATAACTAATGTTATAGGCAAACACGGCAGTGGAAAGAAGAGAACTCCAATCAGAAGGGTGATCCATTACTAGTTTTTGTAGTATGTTCACCAAAGTTCCATTCACCTGTTCAACCATTCAATTTGACTTGGGGTGGTATGGGGTCATCAGAACTCCGTGGATACCCATAAGCTCATTTAGTTTGGGGAGGATGTGCGAAGTAAAGTTGGTTCCATTATCAGTGAGAATGAACTGAGGGCAACCATGGCGCTGAATAATGCATTCCATTATGAACTTGGCCATGGTAACCGCTCCCAAATCCCATATTGCCCTTGTCTCAACCCACTGAGTCAAGTGGTCAATAGCCACCAGAATGTACTTACAACGGTTGGCTCCTGTTGTCAAGGGACCAACGACATTGAGGGAGACTGTATGCCAAGCGAAATGTGGTTTTACTAACTGGTATGACATCATATGGCGGAATGGCTTCTCCACTTGGCACTGATGCCAACAGGAAATAGTTTTGAGCACATCAAAACTCATACTTTCCCAATATTATTGTGGGCGTAACAGCTCCATAGTCTTATGCATGCCACCATGCCCAACTGACCTGTGAGTGCTCATAATGATTCCTGGCCATGCGGAGGGCCACGGAAAATTCACTGTAGAATCGCCAATTCATTTGTACAGTTCTCCATTCCGCTGGAAGGTATTCATGTGCAATTCATTTAACACTTTGATTACTTGGGGTGGTTCTTCATCATACTTTCCGCTGAGCATCTTGTCATACATCACATTGCTGAGGTCTGCTGGCACTGCAACAGTTGGCAATTGAGATAAGCAGTTGGCGTTCTGATACTTTGCTCCTGGCTGATGAATAATTTCAAATTCATAAGCTTGCAGCTTAAGAGCCCATAGGGCTAGCTGCCCCTCAGGCTATTTCAAATTCTGCAACCAGCACAACGATGCATGATCTGTTACAGCCTTAAACTTTAATCCGTGCAAATAGACTTGGAACTGCTTGTATGCAAAAAACTGCTAAGCACTCTCGCTTGGTCACGGTGTAATTTTGTTAATGGTAATTTAAGCTATGACTGCAGTACGCCACAGGGTGCTCCTCCCCCTTATTGTCCTTATGAGACAGGACCGCTTCAACAGCGGAAAGTGATGCATCCATCTGCACTATAAATTCCTTATTGAAATTAGGGTAGCATAACATGGGCGCACTAATTAGTGCCATTCCGAGTGTATTAAAGGCAGATTGGCGCTGTTCCATCCATTCAAACATGGCATCCTTCTTTAGTAGCTCAAACAGTGGACCTCTAATGCAACTGAAATTGGGTATGAAGTGTCAGTAATAACCCACCATCCCCAAAAACACCTGAATGTCTCGCTTACTAACTGTCTTAGTCGTCTTCTGGATAGCCTCCACCTTGGCGGGTTGGTGTCTCAGCCCAGTTGCATCCACCATAAAACTGAGGTACTACAGCTGATCCTCGAAGAAGTGGCATTTATGGGGCTTGATCTTAATATTGGCCTCAGAAAGTCGGCGAAATACCTCTTCCAAATGGGTAAGGTGTTCAGTGAACGTGCAAGAGAAGACATTAGTATCATCAAGTTACACGAGTACACATGACAGCTTCAGATTACCCAGAATGGTGTCCATTGCTCGTTAAAACGTACCTGGGGCATTACATAGCCCTTGTGGCATCCGATTTGGCTGGAAAAGCCCTTTGGATTTGATTATGGCGCATTTTTTCTTGTTCTGCCATGGGCAAATCAATTTGACAATACTGGATATCAAATCCATCACTGAGAAGTAACGAGCTCCACCCAACCGGTCCAGCGCATCATCAATCTGTGGCAGAGGGTATGAGTCTTTTTTGGTGACACTATTGAGCTTCTGGTAGTTTATTACTATGCGGTTAGTACCATCCTTCTTTTTAACAATTAGGACAGGTGACACCCACGGACTCTTAGATGGTTTGAGAATCCCCTGCTCTAACAGTTTGTCAATTTCCTCAGTGACGACTTCTTCAGCTGCCCTTGATCTGCGGATTGGCCGAGACATGATGGGTGGATGATCCCCATTGTCTAGTCGTTGAACAACCCCAAAGCACACCGCAAATCATGATCATCTACCACAAAAACCTCTTTATATTTTTGAAAAAAAACTTCCACCCGATCCTTCTGATCTTCTGATAACCCCATAAGATTCTCCCGTGGCACAACCGCCATTACCCTGGGAGGCAGCTCAATGGGCAGACCAAATTCATCCAAGGAACTGAACTCATGAACCTGGTTGATCTCCTCAACTGGGTTCAGATGTAAATATGCTATAATCTGATGCCAGCAGATTTGGAGTGATTTGCTCTGAAGATTTGCTATCAATATCTTGATTTCCACATGGCCTGAAAGTATGATACCTGGATCCATGTGGGGCTCAAGCCGCGATTGCTGATAAGGCCCAATGATCTCCCCATAAAGCCCAGCTGGCACTTCCACCTCTAACTCAGTGTCTACTATTACTTAGTGTCCAGAGGGAATGGATATAGCTCCAGCTGCTCTAAGCGGTAGTCCCTGAAATTCATATATCTGATGGGGAAGGGCCTGAGTTTTCTCTTTTAATCGATGATAGCACACTGGAATCACCCTATTGCTGTATGCAAGGTTGATTTGTTCCATATGCACTGAATCCTTTGGCACTCCTCTGGAGGTAAAATAAATTGGGATCCGCTGTCCCAAAATAGTGAGGGTCTCTTACATCATGTCAACGACAGCACCATAGTGTTGCATAAAAGCAGTTCTAATTAACAGATCATAGTGGCTATTTGGTAATGCTACTGCTGGAGCCACCACAACAATGGATCCAAACTGCAAGGGAAGCGCGTTGTATGCTCCTTCAGAGACCGTGGTTTCCGCCCCAGCAGTCCCATATACCATCTGGTGGTCTATATCAGGTTTTAGAGATAACTTTGCCACCAACTTAGTGGAGACAATGTTAACAGGAGCACCCATATCAATTATAGCGCGTACTCAGGTTTTGGCTACCACAATGTCACAGTAGGTGCACTCTGAGTAAGATGAATGCCAACTATTTACTATGTGTACATTCAGCAGTTCAAATTTTTCCAAAAAATTTATAATACTCGCATTGACTGTAGGGTACTTTGTTATAATAGTAGAAGACTGGAAAGGCGACCACTACTCCTTTTAGAGACAACGCATCTGCAAATGGTTCTAGATGATCTGATGGACTTTGGTCAAACATTTGGCAGGCGGAAGGCTTTGGCTGCTCTGAAACCTTGTGTTCGCCCTCTCTCTGACTTGGGTTTGAGACAGCGCATATACTCCCCCAACTGACGGTTGGAAGAAGGAGGTATCGTCATACTGAAAGGCTTCTGCTGCAATTAATACAGTAGCTTCAGTTGGGACGTATGAATTTGAGATAGCGGAAGTAGAGAGTCCTGTCTCTACTCCGCTCTGACTTTTCCCTGATAACTTTGATCCTGTGGTATATAAGGGATCTGTCGATTAGGGCACCATCGTCCCATGTGTCCAGCGTGACCACAATTAAAACAACTTACTCCATAGGTCCTACGTCTGTGCTTAATATGCGTTGGCCCACTTGGAAGGTTATTCCGAAGATGATCAGTGTAACAAGACCCACATTGGTAGAACATCTGCTGTTGATCAGCATATTTAAGGTCAAAGCGGTAGTTGGTCAGTTGTTGATTGGCAGATATGGGATGGATGTTAGACTTTGGGGAGTAACCTGGCGAAACATGTACAAACTGATTGATTCCCCCAATATTAGGGTCAGCAATGACAACAGTGTGAATCTGTTCAATGTTGGGTGGCGGGAAAGATACAGCTAAGCGACGTACAAAATGAACAAGATTAAAAAGAGGTACATTGACCCCCAACAACGGAGCCATGACGTTGAAAAGCTCAGGGTATGGTTTTACCGCAGAGGACATAGCAATGCACACATCAACTTCAGATAAGATCCATGCCCTGATCAACACATGGGCTTCCACCATAAAATGCTCAGCAAATGCAGTGAGGGTCTCATTTCGCTGAAACCCATTGGTCAAAAACTCAATTTCTGCTGCAATATTTTTGCAGTTCTGATGAACAGCCTTAGCACTGTCTTCTTAACTTCTTGATAGGTAATGGAACTATCTGGAAGATAAAAAACCACTTGATCAGCGCTTCTGACATCCAAGGTTGAGATCAACAGTTTTTCCCTTTGCCGGTCTGAGATTCCTTTGGTTGCAAACTCAAATTGTCAAAAGAACCCATGAATTTTTCCATCATGATCAAATGGTGGCAGATTGTCACAGCAAACTTCCTGGAGCAGCTCATCTTGTCTTTTGAGCACAGTATCCAAAGCAATTTTCAATTCCTCATATGTAATGGCCTAGCATTTTGGGAAGATTTCTTATCGAAGTGACCAGACTGCGGCACTGCAGGCAGCTGGGTTTTGTTATTTTTATAACTGATCAATGGACCCCCTGTAGTGAGCACTACTGTTATAAAATTGGCAGTATCTATAGATATGCCACAATCTTTGCACAGGGTTTGACCCACTGAGCAATCAGGACTAACGATATGAAGATCATTGCTTTTAAAACAACAAAAAATTCTAATATAAAAATATGGAGCGCTTGCTCCCACAACCTCTTTTATTTAAAAAGCTTAATCTCGCAGATTCTTCTTATTCCGCCTTTCTGTACTCACTTAACAACGAACTTCCTCTTGATCGTTCATCTCGCTTATATAACAGCAGCTTGGATGATACCACTCTCATAGCTTGGACTATTTGGTTCCACCGATTCTCCTTGCTTCATCTGGTTATTCTCAAAATTGCTATCGCCTTAATTGTAGGCGATTTAAATTGCAATCGTCAAATGTCAATATCGCCTTATTTTAGAGGTGAACCAATATAAAATCGTTATATCTGATATAACTTATTAGTCCTAATATCGCCTCATTCTGAAGCGCTTAATTTACCATTACCAGTTCAATTCCGGCGGATTCCATTCATTTCCGCTATAATGACTTAGGGCTTATCATCCAGTCATATTGGAATTGCGACAGTGTGAGTCAGAACATCAAAATCACATGATGCTCAAACAAGCGTGAAGTTTCTTCAGGAGTAATGGAGGAAGAGCATGGGATGAAAAAGGAGAATTTGGTGAGGCAGTCTATGACCACCATAACTGCTGTAAACCCCTTAGAGCTAGGAAGCTTGATGATAAAGTCCGCAGACATGGATGTCCATAACCCCTCTGCCTGCTGCAGGGGAGTGTAAGAGACCATTCCTACCAGACTGGTCCAATCTGGCCCATGTGCAAGCTACACAGTCTGCAATCCATGCCAAACGATCCTTTGACAAACCTGGCCTACTATAGGTATGCTTGACTAAATAATGCACTTTTATACCCTGAGTTACTGACTGTGGGAGGATCATGATGAGCCTGAATTACTTTGGCTTAAAGAAGGGGAGGGACCCACACCTGCAACTTAACTTGAATGAGCCCTTTGGCCATAGAATACAAGGAGTGCTTTAAAGCTGGGAGGGACAACTGCTCCATAAGGTCCACTCCTCTAAATTTAAATTTAAATTTATTGTGGGGAAGGCTGACCATGGGATGGACACTTCCGAATATGACTCAGAAGAGACAAAACTTAGTACCAGGGGAGGCACCCCAGAAAAGTGATGCTATCTCTTGTTGCCAGCGGGAACGCCACTTATGGGGAGGGGGAGGAAACGTGTGAAGGGGCCATAGCCACAAATGAGCACGTGTGGAGGAAGGGGTCTGATTTGATGAACCAGACTGGGAACCAGGAGGAGACCAGCTGTTGGCGACGCGGTGGGAGGTATCCAAACATCCACGCTTGAAAGTGGTCCACCAGATGAGACTGG